>JAGFPH010000206.1:276646-313493 GCA_018207615.1 Philaenus spumarius
TAATTGTATATTTATGCCCATAGCTAGGTCCCCGAGGTAATAAGAAAACAACAACTTGTAATTTATTTGAGTTTGTATTATTTTTAAATGCTAAATTAAATGTTGTACATATTTAAAAAATATGTGTCAATCAATAATTTAATACTTGTTAAAATTTGTAAAACTTATTCTTAGCCAGTAGAATTTATATTTTTAAGTCAATTTACTTTTTTTTATCCTTCCTGCATTTTTTTAACTACTACAGTTGAATTGTACGCTTAAATCTACTGAGGCAATTTAGAAAAATATTTATTTCCTACTCCTTCATCAACTTTTCTTCCTCACCTTTTTTATTTCTTCATTTCAGCGCATAAAATATAAAGCCCAGGCTGAGTAGTACAATCAGTAAACTACCCCTTTGCTAGCTATGATTAATTCTGATAGAATTTAATAATAAATAAATATGTGTCATTAAATTTAGATAATCAGCTGTTATGTTTGTCTGATTATTCATTTTGGGATCCACCACTCATAGTAAATATAAAGTGCAAAATGAACCCTGATGTGCAAAATGAACCTAATAGAGTAGATATTTTTTAAATTAATAATAGTGCCCATGTAAGAAAGAAAACAATGCTTGCCTGACATCACAACTCAGTTTTACCCGTGAAAAGTTGTGTTGATGCATGAGTCAAGGTAGCATTGTCTGACATCAGGAGCTTTGACAACTATGTGTTAGTACAACTGCATAATATTTATAAACTTTCTTTATATCACGAATGATACTTTGCAAGAGGGAGCAGTCGAGCGTGTATTGTCGAAACTCTTTGAAATATAATAAATATTTTTAGATATTTTTTTCCGTTACCTTGCTTATAGTTCATTTCACCTCAGCGTGAGGCAAAACCAAATGAACGTAATAAAACCCTTACCATTAGGCCTATTGTGCGACATCGGGGATGGGCACTACTTGTCGTCTGCCTTTGTATTAGAGTTATTGCTGTTTGTCCCAGTGTCATTATGCAATCTTTTTTAATTGAAAGAAAAACTTAAAACAAAATATATCACTCGCTGTGTTTTGATCGCGATTATTATTTTTATACCAAATATGAAGAAAATCGGTTGATTTTGGGGAAGGAAAAGTAAATAATTAAATCCTATGTGTTTTCAAATATTTTTTATCATCATGAATACGGAAATAAATTTACATTGAATGATGATGTTGAGGTTTTGTTGAGTTTTATAAAAACCTCTTACTTACTACTGTACGCAATAATCATCACATTATAGTGGCCTGACAGTTTTTTTGTTAATTAAATGCAGTATTAAAATATAGACATAAAGTAAAACTATTAAATAACTGTTCTATATACATCGAGTATAAAATACAATTAAAATTAAATAGATTCACTAGATTCACTTAGCTGAATTTTCACTTCCACTGCAAAAATAATCTGCAACACTTCCAACCCTGAACTGAACTACAAAACATCTACAACTGAACTTAATGACATCTTTTAATTTAACATCCCTTAATGACTAGTGTCCATCAGGAAGTCCATTTCCTGCGGAAGAAGGATAATAGCTAAGTTAAAGATTATAACAGCATACGTAACCACAGTATTGTCGTGTTTACCGTGATGGGATAGGATGCCGGGTTAAACAAACCTAATATTACACATAACTTACCTATTATCCTTCATCCGATAATCTTGAAGCGTTTTTGGAATAAATGTTATTCTTGATTTCCTTTTTATTTTTACCCATAGAACCATTCCCGAAGTTTGGCACTTTACTTATGGGACAGCCTGTATAGCACAGTTATTTAATAGTATTACTTTATGTCTATATTTTAATACTGAATTTAATTATCAAAAAAACTGTCAGGCCACTATAAGGTGATGATTATTGTGTACAGTAGTAAGTAAGAGGTTTTTATAAAACTCAACGTCATTATTCAATGTAAATTTATTTCCGTATTCATGATGATAAAAAATATTTGAAAACACATAGGATTTAACTATTTACTTTGCCTTCCCCAAAATCAACCGATTTCCTTCATATTTGGTATAAAAATAATCACGCGATCAAAACACAGCGAATGATATATTTTGTTTTAAGTTTTTCTTTCAATTAAAAAAGTTTGCATAATGACACTGGGACAAACAGCAATAACTCTAATACAAAGGCAGTCGACAAGTGCCCATCCCCGATGTCGCACAATAGGCCTAAGGGTAAGGGTTTTATTACGGTCATTTGGTTTTGCCTCACGCTGAGGTGAAATGAACTATAGTTTTAACAGAAGTTATTTATATAAAAGTAATTACTATAAAAATAATACCTATATCAAAAGAACAATTTCGAAGGACACCGATGATTCCACCCTTTCTTATTATTGAGCCTGAATGTTCTGTAAAAGGCAGAAGCTTCTGAATGGCACGACCATCATTGTTCAGTAGATGACTAAAACAAAGCAGTTTACAATTAATTCACTGTAAGTTAGTTATTAACAAACTTTACTAATTTACAAACAGTAGACAGAATATTAACACGATGCAATATGTTATTTAATCATAAAATGCAGTAAATATACATTTAGTGTTTAAACAGCACTTGAACTGCTAGACACATTATTATACAACTTATTTTAAACTTACCATAAAGTCAGTAAGTTATAAGAAATATACTTTCAGAGTAATTGGTAGAAGTAAGAAGTACATATAATTTCTATTGACATGAAACATTTTGATTTAAGTACCTTCGAATTTCTTTTAGTTGGCTAAGATTGGAGAATGTGGGTCCAAGATAGTCTAATTTACACCCTGATTTGTTGTAAGTAATTGCACAGAAGACTGCAAGAAGTTGGTCAACAACTGTTGTATTTTCTGACAATTTACTCCAACAAAGCCTTGCAAGTAGTTTGGATCGAGTCAGATTTGAAAGAAGCATACATGCAGGATCTGCAACAATGCTTTCGGGGTCCAATATAAAACTACAAATATATGGAAACAAGCCCTGGTAATCCTGTAATAACAATATATAGAATCAGCAAAATATTTCTAATAAGTTTTAAAAATTAAATGGATTTAACCAAATTTTAATTTAGTAGTATTTTTTATTTTCTTATACCTTAGAGTCTTTAACAGCGGACCCTGGCGAAGTGGAAGATAAATTAATAATTTAATTTAATTCACACCATACGGGGAGGGGGGGTAATGCACGTGATTAATACTAAATTTACTATCCTAAATTCTGCCTCAAGTCATTTTGTTATATGGTTGGTAGTATTAACGATGAATAGTTTGGCAATTTGTTAAGTAAACTGAATCCGAGTTTGAAGCTCAAATTACTGTCTTCACAATTTTGTAAAGTTTGAAAAAATAGTATTCCTTAAGTTTTATGATGAGTGGGTTAGTGATATAACAGTGTTTTTTGACAGGATGATCCCGTGAAGAACTTGGCCCAACAGCAGCAGTTTGTCAATTGTAAATACTGACCTTGATTAAATGTTATTGATGATCATTGGTTTAGAGTAAAATAATAGAAGGTTCTAAATCATATTTTCTACTTTAAAGTTTTAAGGGTTTCTAAACCAAAGAAAATGTAGTTTATTGCTTTGGTTATGTTAATCTTTACCAAATTATATTATAAACTCCTTAAATTTTATTATAAACTCTATTAAAGAAACAAACAAAAATTTTGTAATTTACTCAGAAAGTTTTTATTAATAACCCATGTGCTTTGAACATTCATATTTTTGAGTCATGAATAAGGTGATCAGATTTCTGGAGGCGGAAAACAGGACACTATTGGGAGGGAGTGGAAAAGAGAGGAGTATATGAAATAGTTGGAATATAAAAACATATCACTATGTCGTCTATAACGCACTACTCTTTATGTAATTTTTTAAATTTTACAAAAGTAAGAATAATGCACTTCTATTTGTGAAATAAATTTCATTTAGACAAAATGTAAAAGTCAAACTATTATTCTCAAAATAAAAAAAACTTTTATTGCATAAATCTTTAACAAAGAACAAAACATATTAGACCTATGCAGTAAAAGTTAGTAAAACTATGTTTAAGTTACTTAAATTAAGTAACAAGTCTACTTTTCGTATTTTTCAGACGAATGAATTGTTTTCAAAATGACAGGTTTTTGTTTAATGACTTTGTGAAACTAATCATATGAAAGAACAATATTGCACGTTATCAAAAGCATGGCTGTTATTTTGTATTTAACTGTGATTTATTTTCAGTCCAGATATTGTTTATTATTGTAAACATTCTTTCAACGGCAGCATTTGTTCCAGGTAAAGATAGAACAAATTCAACAAGGAGTTTAATATTTTTAATATTCTTAATGGGTACATTTTGATTTAAAAAGTGAGAATAAATTTCTACTCATTTGAGATCAAGCGAGGTTATTATTTCAGTTTTTCTTGTGTCACATATTGTTTTAAACACGATACTTCATCAAATAGCTTATTATCATACGGAAATTATTAATTAAATTAAATTATTATCTCATTATTATTAAAATAAGAAATTGGAGGAAATTTACTCAACACTATCACATTTTCCCAATGTAGCATCAATGTACACAGTATAAAGAGATGACGGAATCTAACCCAAATGTTCACGAAAATTAGAACATGCAAGGTCGACACTAGTTTCACGTAAAACAATATAATACACGTATTATAAAAAGTAATAAAAAATGTATATATGTATTAAAACTATTCAATGGCAGCCGAATGTTTACCAAAATGGGAAAAATTGAGGCCCAAGGGGACTCACCGGGATAACGGGACAGAACTTCCCTTAACACAGGCCTGTTCCGATCAAAACAGGACGTCTGGTAACCTTAGTCATGAACATAGATTACATATTGCAGCAAAAGTTTTTGGGTATAGTTTAGCTACATTTTAAAATAATTAATCTCAGTATTTGTAAACGGTAAATTTTTAACAAATATCATTTGAAATTATTTTCTTTGAAGTATTATTTTTTCAATAGAGTGATAACTAAGGTTAAAATTTTGTAAATCTCAAAATGTAATTAATGTTAACAAAACACCACATTTTTTTTGGAAGAAACTTATTTTCATAATACAATTATAAACTAATTTTAAAAACTGAAAATAATTCTGCTAATATTTTTGAAAAATATTGTAGGTGGCAACAAGTGGGTCGTACAAAATCATATTAGTCGCAAAATCAATGGGGATTTATATCTTTTTTTTCTCAAGGTAACAGAAGATTTTCTTCACCAATCTTCTTTTTCCGTAAATTATCTAAAATTGAACGTAGACCATCACTTTATAATATAAAAGAAATTGTTTTCTTTTACACTTAATTTAAAAAAGGTATCTAGGGAATAAAACTAAACTATGTGAAATAGCGAGTAATTCTAAAAATATGAATGTAGACGTATAATTAGTAAATGTATTTTTGGTACAAGTAGTAGGCTACTAATTTTCATGCAAACTAAGGATCATTTTAAAAGAAAATTATAACAGCGTAGGACCATTCAGAATTTGCTGCTTTATTTTTATTTGCAAGAGGTTTTGTTGTACAATACAAAAATTACCTGTTTTAATTCCAAATTCAATAACTTGTCATCATAAGTATAAAGTTTACTAGCTCCTTCTTCATCTGCAGAAATATTTATCAGTAATTTGCATCCTACTGTAGCAATCTTTGGTACATCACTTAGAAGTTTTAAAAAGTTTGTTATAATGATTTCATTTGAGTAAATAACCTTGCATATTGCAGGATCAGTAAAGCCTGTAAACAATAAATTTAATTCAATTATGACATTTGAAAGATCATTCCATTATTTCTAGAATCACTAAGTTACCTACCTATGAAGTTACACTGTATGTGTTGAAAATGAACAAATGTTAAAGAAATAAATTAGCAACCAGTAAAATGACAATACAGTACATTATCTGATAAAAGCAAGAAAACAATATCTTCTGTAAATAATGTTCCCAACGATTTAGTTAATTTTACTTGTTTCCAACGTATTGTTAGACAGAAGTTACTTTATTTGTAAATTTATCATAAAAACTAAGTAAATGAATTAATTATCGAATATCATAAATGTAACACAACACTAAATTTTTACTTTACAGGAGACTCTAAGCAATATATCAAATACTAATGACAAATGGAAGTGATTGGTATAATGTCAAGACATAATATACCAAATTTCTTTATTACATTCCAACTTACGCCTTTAAAAATGTTGCTATTGTTGTAAATGTGTGACGTCATAGTTTGTTTCCAATTTTCATAAAGCTGTACCTACGCATATTATTACATATATAACAGATACATATATATATATATACACATCTACACCCGGGAAGCCAGTCACTGAAAATGAACATGGGTAATGCAGTCAGCTGCACACGCACATATATTTGGAAAATATGACATATATATATATTTTATTCACTCATGTATTATTATTAAGCATTTTCGATTATATTATATGATGTATATATTGCAAAAATAATAACTTAATTTTTGTAAAAATTTATTTGCTAAACCAGTCACCCGTAGCTTTTGCCGGGATGGCCAGTCACGAATATTTTGCACTGTTAAGCCAGTCGCTATATATTAAACGTCTACGCCTGGGATGCCAGTCACTGAAAATCTGCACTGGGAAGCCAGTCAGTTGCACCCACAAATATTTTTATAAATTACTAGCTTTTATTCGCGGCTCCGACCGCAGAATATTGTATATAAATCTTAAAACTATAATTTCAGAATGCATGCAATCAAATGGGAAAATATACCAATTACCCTTTTATATTCTCTTTGGTGCACGCCCTTATACAAACCTATTTATTTAAACCTATGTGCTTTACAGATTGTTTTCGGTCAAATTATTATATATGAAATTGTTTGGTCTTTTTCGGTATTTTAATAGAAAGAGCTCAATCCAATTTTTAGTGTTTGTATAAATACATTTTGTAGATGTTCTTCTAAGTCGTTTAAAAGATTTATTATTACTTTTTCTTGTGTAACAGTTTCATTGATAGAAATTAAAATTATAATTTAGCTTATAAAGCTAAAAACGTGAATGGTAGCACAGACTGTACCCGAGTTGAAAGTTATGCTTTTTTTAAATTTAAGTTAAGATACAAGTAGTATTTTGTTTCATATAGGAATTATAATGAATAAATTTTGGACAGATCTTTTGTGAACAATAAAGACGATGCCAACCCAGCAGACAGCCCAATTTGGACCATTGCTGAAGGTTTTTTAAAAATAATCTTTCATGTACACTTTTAAGTAAATCAGTTAGGTTGTAATGCTATATTTGTTGTAAATAAAGCACTGATTATTTTTTCTTCATCGTAAGCCATTCTCCAATATTTATGTCCGAAATACTTTCTTGGATCCGTTCCTCTAAGTAGGCTCATAAAGTAAGTGTTTTGTGGTAATGTGCAAAACTTATTGTGTACTCTCAACTTAGTGTTATAATGAAAGAACGTTGCTTGATTTGAAGGGACTATTACTTTATCTTTACTTATAGTTCTTAATCATTTAAGTTGCAGGTTCTGGTTGGTATAATGACAGTAACTTACTTTATAACACCCATGTCTCAAGGGCCTTCTTTACATTACGTTAAACAGAGAAAACAGAAACTTTGTGCAAACGTATTTCAGAGGCTGTTTTTTATCTTAGAAAGTTGTGAAACCTCTTAAACTGTTCTAAAACACTATATGTTTTTGTCTTAAACCTCACAACAGAAAGAAATAGACACCAAATCATTTTAATAAAAAGTTTAAGTAAGGGGAAATTTATTATTGTAATGCATTTTTCTGGTGATTTCAAACAATAATTTCCCTATTAATTGTCACATGTTTTCTACGACCAACCATTAAGCTGCTAGAAAGCACTAAAAAGGGCAAAATTTTACGAAAAGTGGGGAAAACGTGATTGAAAGTAATAATTGAATATTATGCAACTTTACTTAGTTAATCAGTTAATGTTTTCATTGTGGAAAGGTCCCGAATCACTGATATATAATAAGTTAATAATAAAATATTACCTTTTATGTTCGTCAAGTGATCCACTGAATGCGAAAAAACACACTACCGCGGTTTCAGATGAATATCACTCATCCATCTTCAGGTGAAATTATCACTCCTATGAGGTCGTCATGAACATTAAACAACTGTTAAACTTGTAAGAGTTGTTTAATGTTCATGACGACCTCATAGAAGTGATAATTTCACCTGAAGATGGATGAGTGATATTCATCTGAAACCGCGGTAGTGTGTTTTTTCACATTCAATGGATCATTTGACGGACATAAAAGGTAATATTTTGTTATTAACTTTATCAGTTAATGTTATATTTTCATAGTAATATTTAAAACTGATAATACAAGTTTTAAATTACCAAATGTTTAAACTTAGTGTCATATAGAAAACTGTTTTAAATCAAGCCTGATCGTATTTCTCAGCATTTCTTGTAATAAATACTATTATATTTACTAAACTAATAATATGTTATTAGAAATTCTGCCGTAGTGGTGCTCTACCTTTAATGTGAGTCTATTAAGCAAAAGAGTAAGTTGCATGTGTTATGTTATTGTATTCCTATTTTTGAATTTCAGAAAAAAATCTGGGTTTTTTCTTTTTCATGAAGAACTTCAGAGTATATTTATAAAGAAATACAGGTTCAAGAGTATAAAAAACCTAAACTATTAAACTTTTGGTTCAGACTATGTAAAGTTTTATTATATTTGTTTGCCTACAACTGTACAGTATCCGAGGAAATCAAAATTTGTTATAAAGAATAATGTAGTAATTAATTATTTTAATTGGGTATAAAACTTATTTTTTTGCAGGAGAATTGTCTATTTTTTCTTTCTATGAAACCAAATAGCTTAGAATATACCGGTATTTAATATTTTCTCATTATTTCATTGTAGCCGCTGAACAAAATATTTAAAATTAAATAAAATTTTTACCACCATTTTTTTAAATGAAATTTTTTATTAGTACCATGTCTTGTGGTCTAATACTCATCTCGTAAATGCTACCATGGTTTCGAAAACTCTAAATTTCAATCAGTTAATACACGAGTAGAAACGCAATTTTTTGAGAAAATCTAATTTAAAAGTTGAAAAATTGGGTTGACATAGGGTCTTATGGGTTGCCATGTTGGTTACAAAATAACAACGAAATAGTGAATAAAGCAATCAAAACAGCTGTTTATAAACAAGCCATGAGATTGAGTATTATCCAAATCAGCTGTTCATTGGATAGTTTTTAATTACTGTTAAAAAACAAGCTAATTTATACTGTTTTAGCACGTTAGAATTAGAATAAATTGGGCCTGATTTAACAATTTATTTTGTAAAAGAAAAGTAAACTTGGCAAAAATGGATAAATTCTAATAGTCAATTTTGTAATATAGGCCTGGCTCATTTCTGAAACATAGTATTGAGGTTATGTTTACTACTGTATATTTAGGCCTGGTTTCAAAACTTTAGTTGACAGAAGATAGTAGAACTAGGACTAAAATCATAATGAAAGCCTCTCACATTTCTAAAGCATGTATTTGAGGTTATAATTAATCTTGTAATTACTGTTAATATATTTAAGCCTGGTTTCATAATTTTACAAACCAATGTACAAACGAGCCAAAGATTAACGAGATTCTTTAGCGAATTTTCCAACTGCGAGTGAAGCGAAGCAGCCAACTGAGGCCAAGGGCCGAGGCGGGGTTGGTACACGAAGCGTCCAGGGGCAGAGCCCCTAGTAAATATATAATACGAGTATATCAATAAAAATATTTGTTTAATAAAGTATATGTAACCATAACAAAACCGTAGAAAGTAGCTCTACTTATGATGTTATAAAGTAATTAGCATGTAAAATACAATGTCTGTATCAATACAAAGAGGTTGTATATACATAACCTATAAGTGTAATCTAGGCTAGGTTTTATATTTAACAAAACAAAAGATTATATATTTTTATTATAGGCCAACTTAAATCAAAGATTTTAACACCAAATATATTAAAATACTATAATTTCGTCAAAACTGTATTATTTTTCTCTTTAAAATGCACTCAAATTTTCGTCGTCAGGAGGCCTATATTTGTAAATAATTTTAAAATATTGTTTTATATCTGAAGGCTTAAGTTTTCAGGACTGTCTAATCCTTATAAATAAAAATTCATTTTCCAAATGTTTGTGTCCGCAAAACTTAAAAGAATTGGAATTCTAAAAAAGAAGAAAAAGTTTCTCATTCAACATTTTACTTAAGGATCAAAAATAAATTTTGGAAAACATAACAAAGAGTTTACATTTTAATCATAGGAATAATTAAATCAACTATTTTAACCCCCAACAATATCAAATATAGTTATTTAGGCAAACTATATTATTTTTCAATTTAAATTCACAAAAGTTTTCATCGTAAATTTTTCTGTATATATACTATCTAAACGTCACAAAACGCTCGAAATTTACGGTTTTCATGGCACCTTCGGAATAGAAATTATATACAAACACTCTTCTATTAAAATCCAAAATTGTGTAAAAATTTCAAGTCAATCCGCATTTTTCGAGTTTTAACATCTGGTAAACAAGGAAGCTGAATTTTTATACAAAAAGATGGGGTATTATAAGAAACTAGGGGCTCTGCCCCTGGACACTTCGCGTCCCAACCCCGCCTCTGCCTTCAGCCTCAGATGGCTGCTTCGCTTCGCTCGCAGTTGGAAAATTTCCTAAAGAATCTATTTAATCTTCGGATCGTTTGTACATAGTTGATCGAAAAAATCGTTTCCGCCCAAAAGGTGTTTCCAAAATTAAAAAATGTTAAATTCTGGCAATTTTTCCAAGAGTTTCTCGTCGAGAGCTTTAATTCAAGTATAAGGTTGATAGGGTTCCGATTACGGAAAGTGCCTAATAATTAATGTCAGTGAATCAGTGAAATCGTCTAGCTTTAAGACGTTGGGCGGAGCCTTCCTTCTCGGATGAATAGTGGCTAAATGGATGATTGGATCTTGAATCTGACGAAAAATCTCACCTTTGAAATTTAATTTTCTACAACTTTTGTATTTAACATTTTTTGCTATCTCTTACCGTTTTCTTGCTAAATGCGCTCAAAGTGGGAAAATGAAGAAATCAAAAAAATCGTTCCCGCCCAAAAGGTGCTTTCAAAATTAAAAAATGTTAAATTCTGGCAATTTTCCCAAAAGTTTCTTGTCGAGAGCTTTAATTCAAGTATGAGGTCGAGGGGGGTACGATTACGGGAAGTGCCTAATAATTAATGTCAGTGAATCAGTGAAATCGTCTAGCTTTAAGGACTTTGGGCGGAGCCTCCCTTCTCGGATGAATAGTGGCTAAATGGATGATTGGATCTTAAATCTGATAAAAAATCGTTCGTCTGAAATTAAATTTTCTACAACTTTTGTATTTAACAATTTTTGCTATCTCTTACCGTTTTCTTACAAAACGCGCTCAAAGTGAAAAAATTAAAAAATCTAAAAAATCTTTCCCACCCCAAAGGTGCTTGCAAAATTAAAAAATGTTAACTTCTGGCAATTTTCCCGAAAGTTTCTCGTCGAGAGCTTTAATTCAAGTATAAGGTTGAGGGGGGTCCGATTACGGGAAGTGCCAAATAATTAATGTCAATGAATCAGTGTTACCGTCTAGCTTTATATAAGTAGATATTCCATTCTTTTTTAATGGAATCGGGCTACTTTGTCTTTTGTTATATCATAAATGTGAATTACACAAATTTTAATTTCATGATGTAAAGTACTTAAAATTTAAGATTTATAAGAGATTTAAGCTATTTAAGATTTAGGGTGTCTAATTTATAAATTTATAATAGAATTTAATAAAAAAATGTTTCTTTTTAAATTTCTAGTTTCATAAAAAATGTTAAATGTAGCCTACTCAGTTCAACTAGAAATAAGATAAGTTTAATGTTGTGAAACGTTTTCATCCAAGAGTAGGTAAATAATAAACCTTTTGGTATAAGGATAAACAAACTAATACATGTGTATCTTGTTTCTTTGAATAAATGTATACAAAACTTAAATAAACAATGTGTAACTCACACCCGCTTTTAGATATTAGTATCTTTAATTACGATACTACATTACAAAGATGCTCCTAGTTAATTATGTATAATGTTTAAGTATTTATATTTCTTTATTAACAACATAATACTTTATAATAATAAGTATCAGACGTGTTTCAAATAAAATAATTGTGTAATTTTCACTGAAAATCATACAGTGGTAAAATATTTTTCCACACCTTGGTTGTGTCTAAATATGACAAAAAGTAATTATGCTTTTCGCCCAAATACAGCAGCACCAGCAAGCCGCCTCATTATGTATAGGATGAACGGCATGCCGTACCTGACTGCGTTTCGGGAGGACTGACTGGCTTTCGGACAGATGACTGCTACACCGAGTAAATTACCAGAGCGGTGAATGACTCACCGGGCGCAGATGAATGTATATATTATATATATATATAGGCTTACATAATATATAAATTGTAAAGCAGTAATAACATCAACAAAAATAAACAATTTGTAATATAATAAAAAACCGCTAAACAAATAATGCAATTATATGTCACGTTCGTCACAGCTGTTAGTTTCCAATTCGTTAATTTACACAATCCTTTCATTTATAAATATATACTTATATAACTTATTTGTTTATATACGAGGTGTGTGAGAAAAGTAATGAGACTGGCAACACTGTGGGCGATCTGGCAATGTTGTGTCTACCGGCCGGTGCTAGACCAGTTTTTTTATCCCTTCCACTTCCTCAGTCCGAGTTACACAGTCCGTACTCAGTCCGTACAACTAACACATTATTTTTGACAGTGCCATCAGTGAAGTTGTGTTTTGGTTGTGCGTTACAGAAATGGAGCATCGGAATTTAGAGCAACGATGTGCAATAAAGTTTTGTGTTAAACTTGGTGAATCCGCGAGTGTAACTTTTGAAAAGTTGAAACAGGCCTATGGGGAACATTGTTTATAAAGAGCACAAGTTTTCCACTTTCACAAATCATTTTTGGAAGGCCGAGAACACGTTGAAGATGAACCCCGCTCAGGGAGACCTTCAACTTCAAAAACTGACGAAATGTTGAACGTGTGGAGGCTCTTGTGAGATCAGACCGTCGTTTAACAATAAGGATGATGAGTGAACACCTAAATTTAAACACTTTCAACGTGCATCAAATTGTGACAGACGATTTGAAATGCGATAGATCTGTGCCAAAATGTTGCCGAAAAACCTCACAACTGAACAGAAGGACAATCGAAAAAAACGTGTGCGTTGATCTTCTTGAGAGGATTGCCAATGACCAAGAATTCTTCAATTGTGTGATCACAGGTGATGAATCCTGGATATTTGAGTACGATCCTGAAACAAAGCGGCAAAGCGAAGAGTGGCACACTCCGTTATCTCCTCGGCCGAAGAAATGTAAATGAGCAAATCAAAGATCAAGACCATGCTGATTTGTTTTTTTTGACAGTAAGGGTATCGTGCACAAACAATTTGTTCCACCAGGACAAACTGTCAATCAAGTTTTTTATAAAAGTGTCCTTGAAAGGCTCAGGAAAAGAGTGATTCGTTTGAGACCAGACATTGCAGACAAGTGGATGCTTCATCATGACAATGTCCCGTGTCACACGGCCATTTCCATCAATTAATTTTTGACCTCAAAACGCATTACTGTTGTTCCTCAACCCCCCTATTCACCTGATTTGAGTCCTTGTGACTTTTTCCTTTTCCCGAAATTGAAACATGTCCTAAAAGGACGTCATTTTGGAACTCTGGAGAACATTCAAAAGACTGTGACCGACCAGTTAAAATCCATACCAGTTGAAGACTTCCAGCGCTGCTACAAAGCGTGGGAACAACGACTCCGCCGGTGTATAGCTGCCCAAGGGAACTACTTTGAAGGGGATAACATTGTTGTTTGAAAAAAATAAAAACTTTAGTTAGTACAAAATCAGTCTCATTACTTTTCTCACACACCTCGTATATTATAAACAAATTTAAAAAATAAAAATATTACAGATTTACTCATTACTAAAATAGCCTTCTATAGTAGCCTATACTCAAACAAAAAAAAAAAAAAAAAAAAAAAATGAAAAATAACAAAACCTAAACATTACTAGTTTGAAGTCATAATTTAAAATTCAATCAGTTACAACAATCTTAAATTGGCAGCACTGGTCTCTTTCCTAATAAAAGGAAGAATCACCCAACAATATAAACTGGTGTAAGTTTACAATATGCTTCTCTAGTGATATCTTTGCATACAACATTTGTTAGTGAATTTCTATCCCAAAGATGAGCCATTGCAATGAGACCTAATGTCGGGAGTAGTCAACGAATAATGATATTGGTTAACAGAACATATTTTGGGATGCCATACATAATACATATCACAATTTTATATTTTGGTTACTGGTAATGATATTTTTTAGAATTTGTATATCATATGTACAGTGCCATCAATCTTGGAATGTGTCCGAGAGGAGAAGAAAAGAGGGGCCCCTACGCTTTGTTTGTTGTGTCTGACATCGGCATTACAACCGCAATAAAACAATATAGTTCTCTGTTGTTTACTGTAGGCCTATACCGAACACGCTTTTTAAAAGGTCTTAGAAAAGAGATGAACAGATTTTTCTTGCTGAACAAAACGTGCAAAAATTGTTTTTTTTTGTTTATAAATACAGGGTGTCAGAAAAAACCTTTGCGCTGTACAAGATCAAATTCTATACATTAAAATAAATGTAAATATTCAGTAACTTTTTTTCAAACTCAATCTAACTTCATAAATTAGCCTACCAAGTTAACACTTAATGCGTGAAATGTGAACCACAGTTTGACAAATCTTTTGCGCGTTTTTAAAAGTTATAAGGATGGATTCTTGGAATTGACGAAAAAAGAAAGCAAGAAGGAGGGAATATTTCCTGAGATACCTTTAATAGTCCTACTGTATTTACTTTATTTATTTATTTCGGGTGTTGCACTTTATTCTATAATTTTATATTATTGTCTCATATTTACTCTAATTATACCCAAGAGCCAATATAAGTTTATAGAGGAGTATTCCAAAGAGTGGAACTAGGCTATATTAAAAAGGGGTGCTATGACAATGAAGCCGAGTTTTTGCAAAAAAAAAATGTAGCACAAACCGAATAAAATACGGCACAATAAGTGGTTAGTTTTCATTCGCAAAAAATGGTGGGGATAACTTTTTTTGCTCATAAATCCGCCATTTTTGCAAATTTTTGGCACAAGCAGCGTAACACAAAACAATTTTAATTTTATGAATTATGAAAAATGGCAAGGCTGACTTCATTGACATATATAGTTTCCGGGGGAGGCCCCCCTTTAGCTAGAAAGTATCCCCAGACCCCCTTTAGCTAGAAAGTATCCCCAGACCTATAATAATCTTTTCTCTCTTTTTAATAATAATAATAATGCCCCACTAGTTTGGCATCAAATTTATAATAATTACAAAACTAATTTTAATCTTCGAGTGGTCTAATAGGATTAGCCTATTTTTATGATAATCTTAGGCCTATATTACTTTGAACTTAAATGATAACTGTACTTTAAAAACTATAAATAAGAAACAGAATATGCATTTTATTTTTATTTTTTTTTTTTAATTGTAATCAAAATTGTATCATTTACATTTACTCTTTAAAAGAAACTATTGATAATTTTATTATGTTCACAAGATTGTTCATTTTCAGATTTCTTAAGATTGCCCATCAGCTTTGCTCAATTAATATTTACTGATTTATTACATAAAGTCATATGAAAATAAATCTTTTATAAAATCTCGGGAAGGGTTATCGGCCGGGTTTGGATAATCTTTTTATAATACGCATTTGGATTATAATCTATGTTAGATATTGAATTTAGAAAATGGCATCAAGATTGTGCTTAAGATAAAATATTCAAAGTTCATTAATTTGATTAATTAGTCTCATTTAGTTGATTTTAACTATTTTCTTTATAAAGTATACAGACTATACCAAGTTCTGTTCAATGTTAAACATTTTTGTTTCAGGTAACACTTTTATTTTTAACTAAATAAATATCGGAATTGCAAGAAAAACACATCTTCATATTTGGACTCCTCGCTGTAGAATGCCTTCGAACTAGGCGGTAGTTAGGTCATTTTCAATTGTCTCCTAGAGGGGTTCTTGGTATTGCTCATTTCATTTCCTTTTGTTGCACATCTGATCTCCGATTGGTCGGTTGTAGTTCATTTCGTTAGGCTCCATGTATTATAAGATTATAACGTTTCTTGTGTGAATATCGCATATTCGCGTGTAACATGAGTATTTATTTAGCACATTAATATTTCTTTTAAATTTATGCCATATTGGTTAAAATTACCATTATATTAGTAAAATAAAAATATGTATTAAACCGCGACCTTAGTATCAAGCAGGCCTACTCTAGTGTGTTAATGGCTGAATGTTACATCCTTATGTTATTTACGTTTTACAATCTCTTTACAATAAATACTAATACTTTTACTTTAATTAACATTGTTTTACTGAACACTTATTTATGTTACACATATCTATTGGTTGTATTTAGGTTTTCTTATAACATAATTTCGAATCGCAACCTTTAATATCGATCATATGTTGAGATGTTTGTTTACATTGGTATAACCTAGTTTGGGTTCAATACGATTTCTGATCTTCACACTGGATAACTGTGATTAAAGAATTGGTGTTAATGCTTGTTTGTTAATTTTATAGTGTGTTAATAAATGGAAAAGTGCTATGTAAAAGTGTGGTATAATTTATTGTGATCTTGGTTGAAGTAGGCTAGGCCTAGGCTAGGTTTGTTTTTGTGAATTGGCAATCTTTAAGTTATAGGTCATTGTGTGATTCATGAGATTTGATATCATTATAGACCCCCTTTGGGTGTGTCCCATTTTTCCTGTTCATGGTTTGGTCCCCTAGCCAAATTACTAAGAAACTACTTAACTCAATAAAAATACATTTTTACATTCACAAATTTATTTTATTTACTAGTAAAATAACAGGTAAAAGTAATGTTGGTTACCTAAGACATATTCTGCTGTTAAATATTTTAAATCCTGGCTTGCAGTATGGTTGAGATTGGGAATAATCTCTTCTAATTCGCGAATTAATTCATTTTCTGTTTTTGTATTCATGATTCACGAATATTAAATAGACCTACAATCTATTTGTATACTCAGTATACTGATTGAACTAAATCATTGGTTTCACATCGAATATTATTTATTTAAGTAGGCTAGTCTTATAATGTTATTAGGTTTTGGCGAATTTAAAGGTTTTATGATTTCCGATCAAAAAAAATGAAACTTTAGCATACACAATGATAATGATAATCGTCTTAAATGAAAGCCAGTAATCGAAACCTATAAAACAAAATTAAATTTTGCTAGGTTAAGAAAAACTCGTACATTTACAAATACACAGCGTGACACTAACACGATGTCTACATAAAAACTGAAAGGGCTAATCTGTATCTGTTTTAATATAATAGTAAACACTAAACAGCTGATAAACAAGTAACAGATTTACTTTATAGACTTTTCAAAAGAGTATTTACCTTTAAATATAAACCTTACAGATATCCCACCTTATGGCCTTTTTTTTTTTTTTTTTTTTTTTTCTTTCTTTATGCCTAATGGCAGGCTCGGAATTGATCCATGTAGCCTCGTTGTACACTTTTTTGTTTATATTTTCGTTCTCGCTGTTATTGTTCTGTATCTTGATAAGCGATTTTTGTGGTTGTCTGTCTATTTATGTTTATTAATATATACCTGGGGAAAAACTTAATGTTAGTCACATTACATGTATGTATTTATAACTATTTAATCTTTTGTGTGTATTATTAGTATTATAGTGGGGATACTAGGATTCTATTATAATTTTGGGATTAGGATCATGAAATGGTATGGGAATCTTCTCGCCAGGGGTCCGTCTGGCATTCCTAGCCCGAATAGGTAGGACCACGGAAGAAGCACCCTGGGTGGGATAACATTTATGTCTTGTGTATTATTTGTTTGAGATCATATTCTTTTTTTAATTACAGCCAAAAAATTGTTTATTTCATTGTAAATATAAATATCTTTAAGTTTTAGAATATTATTTAATGTAGGCCTAATTTCTCTACTTTTTGCTTTAATTGTATGGAAGCATTCTTTCCTAGCATATTCGTACATTGGGCAGTCTAGTATTATATGCTCTAGAGTTTCCTTATTACCTGTAGTACAAAGTAGGCATAGGGGAGTAAAATACTGTTTAATTTGGTATAGTCTATTGTTTGTATTACCGTGTCCGAATCTAAGTCTGCAAATATTAACGATGTCATGTCTTTTCAACTTGACATTGCGATACCAGGGTATTTTAGGTGTTCTTTCCTCAATTAGTTTGTACCACCCCGCTTTTTCTGCCGATTGGTATACTTTATTGATTGTATCGTAATGCAATATTTTGTGTACCGTTTTAAAATCTTCATATGGTATATGGAGGTCAATTAGGTCTATACCATCTACTATAGCTTCTTTAGCTATTCTATCCACGAATTCGTTGTGTATTATGCCACAATGACTGGGAGTCCAGTGAATGATAATGTTTTTATAACTTTCTATTATTTGTTTTACTATGTTAAGTACTATACCTTGTGATTTGAAACCATTATCTATATTTTCCAGAGTTTTAATAGCTGATAGAGAGTCTGTGCATATTACAAAATCCCTGCCTTCCGCATTACTAATATATTGTACTGCCTTTAATATTGCATATAATTCAGCAGTATAGCTGGATATATTTTTTCCTAGGGCGTATTTAGCTGAGTGTCTGAGTTGTGGTATATAAAAGGCAGCGCCTGCTCCTATTTTGTTTTTAGACCCATCTGTGTACACCTGAATATGATCGCTATCGCTATAATTACGATTTAAATTTTCTATAAACAATTGTTTCAATACTACTGCATTGGAAGATTTTTTAGTCACGTTAGAATTATTGAATGTTGTGATACATTTAAATGCATTGTCAGTCATTATCAATGGCTTTGCAAAATCGCTAAATTTAGTATATTGTGTCCTATTTTCCAAGTCAGGGTTAACCTGACAAATTACTTTTATGGACTCTAAGTATAGAGGGGGTTTTTTTTTTAACCAATAAGGCATTTCTTGCACAATAAGTATTAAATGCATTAAGTTGTCATAAGAGGGGTGTGTTTTGTCAGTGATTATTTTGTATACTAACCTTTCGGTTAATAGTTGTCTTCTGTTTTCCAGTGGCATAATTGAACTTTCTGCTTGTAAAGCAATGATGGGTGTAGTTTTAAACGCACCTAATGCTATTCTCATTGCTTGATTTTGGATGAGGTCTAGTTTTTTAAGGTTACTGTTACAACTTTGCCCATACAAAAAGGAGCCATAGTCCAACTTAGATCTGATTAAGCTTTTATATATTTGTAGTGCGAATTCTGGATGTGAACCTCTAAGCCCACACGCGACAGATTTAATTATGCTTATATCTCTCTGACATTGTAAATATATATTGTTTATGTGACTTTTAAATGATAAATTAGCATCCAAAGTGATACCTAGCAGTTTTATAGTATTTGCAGAAGGTATTGGTTGCTTGTTAATATAGTATTGTTTAAGGGGCAGATTTCTTTCCCTAGTAAATGTTATAGCGTTACATTTGCTAGCATTAATTTCCATTGATAAAAGTTCGAAATAATGTTCAATTTCTTTTATACCTAGTTGTATAGTGGTGTGGACTAAGTTGTGATTTTGGTTACTTGAATAGATTACAATGTCATCTGCCTATTGCAGTGATTTAAGTTGTAAAGGTAAATTCACATTTATGTCAGAAATATATATAGAAAATAATAAAGGACTTAATACGCTGCCTTGCGGTAAACCCCTATTTGTACATCTACTATGTGTACCGGTTTGATTTATGAGAGATACTTTTCTATCTGTAAGCCATTTCTGACAATATGATACGAATTTGGCCGGTATGTTACATCGGATCATTTTGTCTATTAATTTTGGGATATAAACGTTGTCATATGCCTTAGTAATATCTAAAGCGATTACCACTGTAGTTTCCTTATAAGAGGATGCTATTTGAATTTCAGATACTAATTTAATTAGATAGTCATTACATCCTTTATATTTCCTGAAACCATATTGGGTATTAGGTATTATGTTATGTTTCTCCGTGAACCATTCTAATCTATTTTTAATCATAGTATTAAATATTTTAGTGAAACAGGGTATGAGCGATATAGGCCTATAAGAGATTACCTTATGGCCTTATGGGCTATACGGTGAGAGGCTATGCTAGCGCATTCTGGGTAAAATAAGACATACTTCTTCGTTTTCTTTATTTGCTCCTATTTTACTAGTAATGTGCTGTTCACTTGCATTCTAAATCTAAATCTCTCTCTGCTGTCAAACGAAAAGAGGAAGAAAGAGTAAATCGAGATCGAACAGACCTTGAAGGTGGTCTAATGAAAGTATAGAGTCTACATTACTTCCTGTAATACACAGTGGAGCCGGGATGGTAGCTTATTCACTTTAATGCTATGTAACAATTCTCCCACAGTTGGCAACGTTTCCACTCACAGTGGAGCCTGGCTGGTTACCTCGATGGACGCAGGGAGCCTAGATAGGTGGAAATATAATTTTACCCCGATTGTTTACATAGCTATTATAATATTCTTTTCTCTCTTTTAATAATAATAATGCCCCACTAGTTGGGAGCCACATTTATAATAATCATCACACAAATTTATTCTTTGAATGATCTAATAGGATTAGCCTATTTATGATAATCTTATATTACTTTGAAATTAAATGATAGCTGTACTTTTAATCAAAACTATAAATAAGAAACAGAATATACATTTTATTTTTATTTAATTGTAATCAAAATTGTATCTTATACATTTACTCTTTAAAAGAAAATATTAGGTTCATAAGATTGTTGTTCAGATTGTTCATTTACAGATTTCTTAAGATTGCCCATCAGTTTGCTCAATTAATATTTGTTGATTTATTATCTAAAGTCATATGACAATAAATCTTTTATAAAATCTCGGGAAGGGTTATCGGCCGGGTTTGGATAATCTTTTATATAATACGCATTTGGATTTTAATCTATGTTGAATATTGAATTTAGAAAATGGCATCAAGATTGTACTCAAGATAAAATATTCAAAGTTCATTAATTTTATTAATTAGTCTCATTTAGTTGATTTTAACTATTGTTCTTTATAAAGTATACAGACTATACCAAGTTCTGATCAATGTTAAACGGTTTTGTTTCATGTAACACTTTTATTTTAAACTGAATAAATATCGGAATTGCAAAAACACGTCTTCATCTCTGGACTCCTGGCTGTAGAATGCTTTCGAACTAGGCGGTAGTTAGGTAATTTTTCAATTGTCTCCTAGGGGATCTTGGTATTGCTCATTTCATTTCCTTTGTTGCACATCTGATCTCCGATTGGTCGGTTGTAGTTCATTTCGTTAGGCTCCATGTATTAAAATTAAAGAAGACAATAAACCACGGTAACGCAAAGTACAGAAGAGATAACAGCAGGCCAACGTCACTAAAGTAGAAGGGATAGACCGAGCAAGCTTCTGGGGGAAGGTGAAAGAGTTATAAAACAAGATTGCGAGGAAAGTTGTAGATAAAAAAGGATGAAAATTACATAACAATTCCTAGAATAATTAATTAATACTACAAAACAGTACCAAAAAACGTCGAAAAAAGTGAAGTTTTTAAGAAAGTTGAAAACCACCAAAATCAACGGTGAAAGGGGTAGGAGAAGCCCTATAAAAGCCAATGACGCGTTGAACGCGGACTTCTTACGATTATCGAGGTGCAGTTTCCACGCATCTGGCCTTCATGATTTCTACAGAGTAATCTAGTTACATGATTACTGACTTTACTGGATTTTATATGCGTAAAACTTAAAATTATTTACAAAGTATAAAAAAGCGGATCTTCAGGAGAGCATCAATGACATAGTAAATAGATGTCGTCTGGACTTCAGGAGACGAACTGGCGATCACATTATACATGAATCTGGACTTCTGAAGGAATAGCGAGACGAACGACCCGATGGAAACCGGACTTCAACCAGGAATCGAACCTACTAACCCACATACGACTTCAAGACGACTGCAAGCAGACTAAGATCCCCAGGGAGGCTGTTCGTGGGAACTATCTAGAATCTGAGACCGAAACATTAAACTGAAACGTCACCAGCATAGTAAATACAGGAACAGCAAACATAAGGTCTGTGAAAAGCATATGTTACGTTATTTTGTCCCCAAAAATTGCCTGAAGTTAAATTAAAAAATTTATTTCATGTACTGGGTTAGGTAGGATAATACTAATTAATCTCTTGAAAATTATTTTAAAATTAAATTCATAGAAATAAAGTAGAGTCATTAAAAAGTTAAATTAAATTAAAAATTAAATCAAATCATATTTTGAATAAGCAGAAAGGCAAATTAAATATAAATTAGAACATTCTGCCTGTTTGTATAATAAATGTGTTAAATCAAGTGTAAAAATTATTGTTTGAAGGGAAATATTCCCAAAGGAAATTATTATCATTTTATTTGAAAGTTATATTTTATTTTTGCATTTTGGTAAATAAAATTTATTATTTATTTACAGAACAAAAATCACTTGAGTTTTAAATTACCTGTATTAGTGATTATCCATTATTATGTCCTGTGTTTTATACAATTTAGGTAGTGAATATATGAAAAGGTTCTTGAAAGCACAAATAAGTTACTACTAAAGCGGTTTCAGTGTTCTCACGTCTCTGAGATTTACCATAAGGTAAACAAAGAGTTGTTAATCATCTGAGCTAGTGATATTTAAAATTCTGGAAGTTGTAAAGAAATTTTATTAGAATAAAACAAATTTTATTCAGAGCTAAGTTGCATCACCTAGGTGAATTAAAGAAAGTAGCCTTCGCCTTCCAGTAGGTGAATGTAATTTATTTTATAACAGAAAACCAGCGTTGGCCTAAAAGTCAAGAAAGAAGAAAGAGTATTTGACAGGTAACGTGAGGTTACAGGTAAAATGTCAACAAGTAAACAAAAACTCTTTTTAGTTATATTTTATCCTAAAAAAACATGCAACAAAGAAAAATGATACAACATACAACATGATTCCGTAAAAAATATCTTCGGCCACCATTTTAAAACCTACAAAAATAAGGTAGATTACCATTTGATATATTATTTTAAATATTTTATCTTCTAAACTTTTGACGATTATGCCAAAGCTCTCCTCTCAGAAATGAAAGTACTGCTAGTTATGTACAGCCAGGAATGAATCAGTATATTTACACAACCATTTATTAATTAATTTTGTGAATTATCATGAATGTAAAATAATAATAAGAGGGTAGATTCCTTCTTGCTTCCCCTCCAACCCACGTGCTAGCTCTTTTGGGAACGAAATAGTTTAGAAAACATATATTTTACTACACGGATAATTATTAGTCACTGGTATTACAGATATTTCGACAAGATTAAGTTAATGTTTCTTTGATTATTATTGTAGAAAGTAAAGTTGTCTTGGATATTCACATGTGTTTAAGTAATAGAAAATTAACACGCCTTATATCTCTATAGAAGACATTCATTTAGAAAACATTTTAAGAGATAAAAAATTTTTATTTCAAAGTGCTTGGCCTAAACAATTGCTCCCAAATCGATTTCGTAAATTTTACTTTTTACAAAATTTTCCGAGATTTAGGAGTACTACTTTTACTTTGTTAACCTATTTGTATTAACATAAATAATATGTTTATAATGAAGCATTGTTTAAAAACAATAAATAAGGGAAAATATTAATCAAATCAACCAAATAGTTAAATTAAATAAAGGTTAATTTTGTTCAATATATTTATTGATTATTAATCTTATCCTCTTCGGGCCTAGCGTAACCGAGAGGTTACATTAATTTTAAGTCTGTACTGTCGGTATTTTATATTTCTGGAAAACTTTGAAGTAGTTCACCTTAAAGCCAACAGATAGCAGCACATTCCAGTATTTCAAGTCATTATAAAAGTCATTGAAAATGAATCTATGGAAACAACAAGATGGACAATCGCCAGTTTTCTGTTGAGAACCTACATGACAAAGGTAATTATTTTATTTTACTGCAAAATTATTATAGATTTTCTCTGATAAAAATTTACAACATTTTAGAATAGTTATATAATTGAGCTGTATTTTATTCTAATAGTTTAACATTTCAGAACCTGAGTAATGGGCCTAAAAGTTTGTTTGTAACTTATAGGTTACAGTGGGACTCTATTCTGCTACAAATAACATTGAATATTTTTTAACATTTTCACGTTTGTTTTTAGTAACTTTAGCCAAATGTTTAACTACATTATGAATATTTTATATGTTTCAGGTGAACTTTTTGACTTTGTTGATCAATTATTGGATGATTCTGTGTCCGATATTGAAGGATTATCAGACGATGAATACGAGGATCCTACATTCGTACTTCAAGAAAACCAAGCTACAGCGCATAGTTCGGACTCTGAGGAAGAAGAGGATATCGAAGAGGAAATCGAAGACAGAAATATAGACCTTCCTATTTATTGTCCCTCGAATGGAAAGAATTACATTGAAATTCAGAGACCAGATATTGTTGCACAATATAATATGAATATGGGTGGAATTGATCTACTGAATAGAATGATCGCATATTACCGAATTGCAGCTAAAACCAAGAAGTGGACAGTAAGGGCTGTATTCCACATGATTGATTTCTCCATAGCTGCGTCCTGGATAGAGAGACGACGCTGGGATAAAATCCATGGGGTTGGCAAGAAGGATCGTTTCGACCTCTTGGACTTCAAGGTTGACCTGGGATACTTTTTACTGAACGCAGTAAATGAAGTTGAGGGTGTACAAGACGACAGAGAACTACTTGAAGATATTGAGCCAAATAGGAAGAAACCTACAATTCCATTGCCATGTGATGCACTTCGCAAGACGGGAGAGCTGCACCTCCCAGTTATCCCACCTGGTGGCACATATGCAAGATGTAGAATGCCCGGATGTAACAGTCCTAAATGCCGGTTTCAGTGTACAACTTGTAAGGTTTTTCTTTGTTTGAACAATAACAGAAATTGCTTCAAACAATTTCATGAAATGTGATTGAAATCAAATAAGTAAATTTGTTGTATTGTTTATCAGTGTTAAGTTGAGTATAACAGAGGCCGGATGTAACCTATAGGATACAGCATTTTTTTCATGTTTCTAGTAAAAAAATTTCAAAAATGAAAAATAGTGTTTTTTCAATTATTTTTTTACTGCCCAAAAACCATACTGATCTTAATTTAACTCTTTTGATTTTTGCTTGGGCCTGAAGAGGTTAAACCATAATAATTAATACTAGGTACAATAAGCCTTATCAACACACAATTTATTAGGTCACAACCACAACAAAACCTTCCTTTTCGAGATATTAGCAACGTTATGTCGATTTATTTCGACACGTTTAGGGCCGCCATTTTGTTTAGGGTGAACCTTTTGAATTACCTTTTGAACCTTTTAGGGATTTGCGGCATTGTATTCTAAAAATTAGACCTTTAATTTGATGTACAACTCAGCCCAGGCTCACATTTAAGATTTTCTTCTGACTCCATGTGAGCCGTCCCCCTTAAGTGGTAGCGGCTCATTGAAATTGTGGTAAAATAGTGTTTTATGCCCAGTAACAGTGTACCAAGTTATATAGTTCCATCTGTAACGGTTAAAAAAATATTAACCCGTTCCGGGACTTTTCACCACCCCTGTAGAAACATGTATGTCAACCCACTAACCCCTAATTATTTCAGAAAATCAAATAAATTAAATTGATAAGAGAGTATATTAAAAAACAAAGTGAAAACAAAAGAAAAACAAGAAACGTCATATATAGTGACAGTGAACAACGAGGTTTATGTTTATCTTAAGCTCGCCTATAATATTAGAGGCAAAAGAAAAAAAAAGTTAAAAATTTTTAGTAATTTCATATACAGTGACTAGATAGAGATAGTTCTCTATCAAGTCACTGTACTTCATATCAAGAACAGCGCATCCTTTTGTGAAGTAGTCGACACGTCTTGAACTTAGGCTTCAGAAGCTCTCATAAAATAATGTATTAGATGGCCTATCTAGAAGGTGGGTAATCAAAGTTACTAGTCAGTTTTTTGTAGTCACTAGTAAATAGTATAGGTTAAGAAAATGGTCGTCTGCTCAATGTTGGTGTATAGATGAAATTTGTACCTGAAAGTAAAAAGCCTGTTCGGTTTTAAAGATTTATAATTATGGATGATGAAGTTGGAGGACCGTTAATTTGTACTAACTTCTCAGAAATTTCACAGCACTGCATTATTTCAACATTACCAAATGTATTTTCCGAAGTAGGCCTATCAGTGAAGAATGAAAATGTGATGGAAGCAAATGATCTGCTAAAGAATGGAATATTAATTGAAACAAGTAAAGGGTATGTTGAGTCTTAGTTATTCATACTTGAATCAAGACGTACCTAGTGTAGTTCATATTACTACTAACTCTGGCAGTTTAATTTTAGCTTAAGTCTACAACACACTGTGCTGATATCTTTACAGATGAAGACTTCATTACATGCTTTATATAAGCTTGACCTGTTTGTAAAAAATCTTTGGCGCAAGTTTACTATTCGACTCTAGGCTATGGCAACAGAAATGCAAGAAAAATAGGCCTAATGAAAACAAACCTAAAAGGTTCTAGGCCCTATAGTATTTAGTCACAGTATGTTTACCTGTATTCAACATTTAACAATATAATGTGAAACCACAGCCGTTGTCTGCAAAAATATTAGGCTAGGGTCGAATAGTAGACTTACGCCGAATCTTTCAACGTAGGCCTAATTTTAATTTAGGAGTAGTGATGCTAACCTAAAGAACATTGCAACTAGGCCTAATTGAATATCGAATTGTAAGTTCAAACTGAGAAGGTTTAGGATTTTTTATTCTTCTCTCTTCATGCGGGCGTAACTTTACTATAGTTACGACCCTAGGCTGATATTTTTGCAGACAACGACCTTGTTTTGCATTCTACCGTACTGTTAATGTTGAATACAGGTAAACATACTGTGATTAAGGACTGTAAGTTAGAATTTCAGTTGCTTTTTTTTTTGTATTTTTGCATTTCTGTTGGTGTAGGGTCGTAAAGTAAATTCGCACCTTTATGTGTTTTAATGGCGCACCTTTATGTGTTTTAATGGCGCACTTTTAGAGTAGTAACCACTACTTCTTGAAATAGCTATAGTTTACATTACGACACCTCGCCTTATTGTGGCAGAGGTGTCAACATATGTGCAAGAAGATTAAAGTGTTCTAATACTGTAAATTCAATTCTATTTCTAAAATGCAAACTGAAAATATAAAAAACTCTTTATTTACCACCTATCTGCCATTTTGTTTTTGTACTAAAAAATTTATGTATCTGGATCGGATTAACAGATCGAGTTGAAATTTTTCCGTTGTCTATGTGCGACCGGAAGATATCAACTGATCTAAACCAAATTAAAACACAATGTTTTTAGGCTCTATTTGAAGACGTTACAAACCATTACATCTCGAAAACATCTAATTAAACAATTTAAAAATAATACCAAAAATTTAGTTTTTTTAAAAATATTTTGTCAAACTCAAGGCCTTTGCGCAACTGGTAGATGTCAACCGATTTTGATTTTTTTTTGTAATTTGCAACTTTTCCGCGCAATTACAACTTCAATATAAAAAAATTAGTTTTTTCGGCCCACTGTAATATATAGTCCTGGTGTGTTAGAACTTTAGTACAAAGATTGTAGGCTACCTTTTTTTATTTTGATAACATAGTTTAAAAATAGTTGAAAGTTGTATTACTGACGACAATTTAAAAAAAGTTAAAATTTTCCAAATTTGTATTGTAATTGTATAATATAACATTGTTTTAAGACGGTTTTTATTCTTGACACATCTAATGTAATATAGAAGTTATTGCAGATTATTATTATATTTTGAGAAATTTAGGCTACTTTTGACTGGCAAGAACTCCCAAAGGTTGGATTTACGAATAAAATCTAAATATTAATATAGTCTGAAATTATTTTTTATTATATAGGCCTATATCTAAATATTATATTATTGGTGATTTTATTTCCTTTTTTCATTTAGGCCTAACTATATTGTAAGTTTTTTTTAGTGACTTTAAAAATACAGATTTTAACTTACTTTAACTATTTTACCTGTTTAAAAACATAACGCTATACAAAAATAAATTTTTTTTAACAGCTAAATCGGTCAAAGCATTGCGAAAATATTCACATATATCAGTTTTTCTATGTGTAGGTATACGTTTTGTTTCGTTCTCGTAACGTGTTAATCGACTTGGAACATTACACTTGAGAGGTGTAATTAATTATAAATAAACTCGATTATAATTATAAAACTTTGAGATAGCCTATTTTAATTATTTGTTCTTATTAAAATTTGAGATAAAATTGAACCAACCAAATCAGTCCCCACTTTAATAAGCTAAATTGAACAGTAGGCTACAACATTTCAAAATACTAGCCTATCTAATCATTGTCCGATTTTTGTTCATGTGTATTCCAATATATAAAATGAGCAATGTTTTATAAGTAGGCCTACAGGCATGCATGACTACAATTTAATATAATGAAATAAAATTAACTACATTACTTTCTAAATTTAGGCTTTGATTTTCTTACATATATATTGTACAGAATTGTATCTTCTTTTTCAAATTATAGGATAATTTTTTAGTGAAATTCTTAGGAAGGAAAAGTCTCTAAAAATATATACCGGCATTTTCTATTTTCCAGAAATTATTTATTTTCACCGATTTTTCAACGCCTTTGGCGAGAAAACCATATGTCGGCATCGTACAAACAATTATAAGAACATGAATGATTTTCTTGTTTTTATTTTAATATACTACAACGTTTACCTATATCGGTTACTCGTGATTTTTGTGATTTTTTAATGATTTCTCATATTTGCTGAAAACCTTTGTTGATGGATAACTTAAGATTCATGTTCAGCACCTCTAAAAACACCAAGAAAGCCAAGAAACTACCTAATTACACCAACCTTTTCGATTTAACCCTAGAACCGGCAGACGGTACATAATGTAGGCCTACCTTCACTCTAACACATTTGTAACGAGTGATTGTATTGAATATTTGACCCACTAAAAATCTTTCAATCTCAAAAAGACAAACACCATTGGAAACGTAATCTTTCAAACTTTAATTTTTGTATTTACAATTTCTTTCTAAAACGTATATTTACATATGTAATCGTTGTTTTAAAATTGTAGATTTCTGTAAACCTGATTCCACGCGTGGATTTGAATACAATTGTACTGTTATTTCCCACTTATTCAACGTTCCAGACCATCTACAGGAATATTTTGATCATGATCAAAAATATAAAGGTACCATTGGATTCGTCCAGATTTGATTTATCTAAAGATGCCTTGCAATCAGATGTCACTACTACACAACTTGAATGACGAAGCTTTCTGTAAACCCTTGCGATTGGACAGTTTTGAAACCAATGAAACAGCACATTTGTCAACTAAGATAACGCCCACAATCCCATATGTTTTTACAGATTTCTTTATACAATTCTGTAGAGAAAACTTGCAGCTTTCATTCGATGTGAACTAAACTGGATATAACCAGTTATATGTTTAGTTAAAGAGCGGTAGAAAGTACAAGGTTTTCGTGAATTACAGCGGTGGAACGGGACTGTCTGGCCCATTTGATTCTCACGGTAAATCCCAACGGACGTTTTGTTTCCTCTACACGCGACAAGTTTTATTCGATTGACCTCATTTTGTTATTCAACTAAAGATATTTCAAACACTTTAGTGAACTAAGAAAAGACAAGTATATCGTTCTTTTCTTTGATTTATTCTCTACACTTTGTTATAATAATATTTCATTTTTGGTCAAATAAAATATTCATAAATTACGTTTTAAGTCAGGCCTAGTTTTGTTAGCACCCTTGTAGTTGGAACATAAAAACTGGTGTTTTCAAAATAAGAAATTTGAAATTGATAAATGTTTTTATACAGTTTTATTTAGAACTAAATTACAAAACTTTTTTACATTTTTGGAAAAAAATTACAAAAAATGTTTACTACGTTTTATGAAGACCTAAAGTTGAACTTTTATTTTTCGTAACTGAACATTTTTTGTTTCTTGAGTTAATAACTTTGTAAATTTTACATCTATCATTTTTTTACTGGCATATATAAATTCTTTGATCCTTTCTCTAAAAAAAAGCTATAGAACACTTTTGGATTAGGGTTCATTTACTATTTTTGGCAAATTTTTGAAAAAATGCTTGCACACGCCAAAAAATCCATTTTTGTTAAAGCCGCCGGTTCTAGAGTTAAAAATATAATTTTACTGGACTGTTGTCTATTGACCACCTGTTTATGTTTCTGCTTACGTAGTCTTAATTTTTAAAACAAACTAAGAATAAATTATAAAGTTGTAGGCTTTGTCAATTTACCGTTTACGTGTGATATATGTAAAATTATCTCCAAGCGCAGTATCCTTCCAAACATGCAATACTTGTATCAGAAGAGATAACGGGGATGATCGATATGTTAAAGGTCTTAACCCAGCCTGTTTCAGTTAGAACAACGTAGTTTCGAACCTGGCTACTGGTTAAAGATTTACGAAACCTATGAGTTGAAAAAAATACACATACCATGTATAATATACAAGATTTCGACATATTTGTTCTAACGTTATTGTTACATACATATATTGAACTGACGATATTTCTGGCCAAGAACGCTTGTTCGTAAATACAATTTAATAAAAAAAATTAGAATAACTTGTCTTGACAAAATAACTATAACATTTATAAAACACATAAATAAAACTCATTTATGAATTTACACATGCATTGAACTATTAATTAAGATGCATATCTTTTAAAATTCATAGGGTCAGTACAATATGCTCAACAAAGTTAGTTACATTTCTCCTTTTTTATTTGCCTTAAGAATTTGTAATTATGATTTGTATCCTATAGTTGATGTTTACCTGACAGAGTTGTTTATTGTTCTACACTTTGTTTAAGAACTATCCCTCTTTACATAAATTGTTAATCCATCTTGTCAACATCTTGTACAGTGTTTAATACAATAAAACATGCTTTAATAAAAACAAGTTCATTTTCTTCAGTGAAAAATGTATACAAATTGTATTTTTCCCGTTAATATAAGGAGCGTTTAACTATCTATTATATAAAACAAGCCTGTTATTCACGCAAAATCTCTGGCCCTACTGTGCAAGGGTGAAAAATACAGATCACCGCTACCCTAATTAATTGCCATTTCTTTGATAGTATCTCAGAATAAAATAATCTGTTTGTATTTGTTTCGCAAGTCACGGAGAAGGTTGGGAAGTAATTTAACAAAACAAATTTTTATTTGACTACACATTTTGTGTAATATGTTGTGTGTAACAATTTCTCAAGCTGATTATGAAACAATGTTTTATACATTCATTATCAACTTCAGACTGTACAGATCACGGAATTTATTACTGTACACTTTGGCAGTTAAGTATTGAACAAGCTTTACTTACAAGTACTACAAAAAATAAATGTAGGATTTATAAATATAATATCAACCAAGTTTAAATAAGTTTTTACTGTATTAATAAATACAATTAAGCGTCTAAATCTTTACTCTAGCCAAATATAGGTACATTTTCAAAACCAATTAACCAAGTACATTTTCATTTTCTAGTAAAAAAAGTAATGGTTTTGGTGTGAGGTTAGATATTACACATAAAATGATTGAACACAACTACCAAATTGTTAAATTTTTGTGTGTTTACGACAAACAGCCATTAGAGGTTTGACAGATGGCAATGTACATTTTAATTGCATTGCATTGTGGGAAGAAGTGGTTCAATCTAGAAGATTAATTATGTTATTTTTGTTATTCCACTATTTTGTTTTGATTGGCCATACAAAAATGAAACTCAAAGGTTTTTTTTACATATTTCTGTAACGTAAATTATAAAGTGTCTAGTTTGTAGAGTGTTCCATATATTATATCATCTAGCCTATATATATTAATTCAAAAATTGTAACCTTTTTGTGGGGCACCCAAATTACCTTTTTATGGAGGATATGTATATAATTATGCCAATTAATCAGTTGATCTAAAACAGCAACTAGAGTTTAAGTCATCATGTTTAAAATCCTTAACCAAGTTTAAATTTGTCATTAATTTAGTTTAGAAGGCCATGAATTGTGTTAGTTATTGGTGCATTCTTAATATTATAGTAACAGATTTGAATACATTTTCTATTCTTTTCTTCAGTGTAGAGTGGTTGTCATTAACCGAAGCTTTAACTTCCGGAGTCGGAGGTCTCAATCTCTCGGTTGAAGATTTTCAAAATGTTGCAGCTCAATTACTTAGTACTCACCAAGTGGTTAACAGTGATTTAGTATTAGAAGCAGGCCCAAAGATAACATTTGAAGAAATCTCAAACAGTATTCAGTCATGTTTCTGTGCAGCACAGACATCTAATGTAAGTTCAAATTATATTTAGCCAATTATTTACTTCCTCTACTTCACTTGTACACTTATGTTTATAAAAGGAGGCGGTTTAGTATCGTATTTCTACTAGATTCTTCCAGGGGTGCAGAAAATGTTTTAGCACACAAAATTTCCCCAGAACACACTTTTTTCACTAAAAATTTCCCAAAAATGTATCGTTATTCGCTACAGGTGCGGCAGACATTAACACAGTTTGTCAACATAATTATTAACAGTATGTTTTAGTAATTATTATTATATTCATTATAAATTCCAATATAAATCTTCAAAAAAATAATTGCATTTTTTTACTTAATTAACTACTGTGAAATTAAATATCTACGATGAAATATCGTCAGATAGCCCCAAAAGGTTTAAAACAAAAAATACAACTTCAGTGGTAAGTACAATGTTAAATGTTATATTTAATTAGTTCCAATTAAATTACCGAATTACCTACCACAGTCACTACTGAAAATATTACGAAACACTATAAATATAATACTTAATAAACCTCCGATATTTCACTACATTGCCTCTTAAACACCACAATAATAAACAATTGTGTCGGAAAAAATCACTATATAAATTTAAACATCACAGTAATAAACAACCACTATAAAATCTAAAATGTAATTTTTGAATAATACTAATCTCTCTAGTATTCAAAATTGAAAAAAACTATAATCTTGATATCGGAATTCATTAACAATTTCCTGCTCTTTTTTTTATCAACTATACATAAGATATGTTAAAGTAGGTATGATAAATCATTTACTCATACACCATGAGTACAATTTGTTGGTAAGAATTGATTTTTTTAAATTTATGAATTGAAAATATACATTACATTCAGGTACAATAATCTGTTTTATGGAAGATTGATAATTTATGATTTCTGTTAGCCTCGGTTAGAGTTCAGTTGGTAGGCACTTATAATTGTCTATATTTGGAATTATTTCTCTTAAATTATCTCGGGATAGGCGCTCGGCTAGGTTTAATATATTCCTTGAGATGTACGCAATACTAAGAAAAACTTTACTGTTAAAATAATGTTCAGAACACAAATCAAAAAAAATGGTGATTAATTTAAGAATATTTGTAAGGAAATGTTTGGATTGGTTTTGAAAAGGATTGAAAAGTTCTTTTATTCGGTGATTCAATGTTCATGGATTTGTATAACTAGAGTTTACCATTCTCTGTTAGTTTATCGGCACTGATTCTATTATTATTATGACTTGAAAATTTGAAAACGTTTAACATACTGTACTACACATCTTTACACTTTAATGGCTAGGCGGGTTCTGTCCAAAAACCGACGCCAACTTTGCTTCATCCAGCGTTGTATGGAATCGGGGTTCTCACTTCCTTTTCGATGGGCAAGATGGCTTCTCCTTTCTCCAGATTGGTTTGTGCAGGTAGTGTTCGAGTCCGTTGTCCTGGCAACGTATCACGTGGTTCTGACGTCAGTGCTGTTTTAATGGCGTCTTCCAACAAAATAGTTCGTTTTTTGATTGCAGTTTTTAATAATTAACCCTTTGAATTTGTAATTATTTCAGGGTTACCAGTTCGTTCTGATAATGTTATAATTATTACTAAATACTTATTACTTTGGATATAATGATTTTAAATCGCAAAACGTATTAACTGACATTGGAATATGGTTCGATATTCTTACATTAATACAACAGCGTTTCGTTCTATCCTATTTAGGCTTACTCATATCTTAATGTTGTGACTTGCATATCACTGATTTTTATAATTGTTTCTAATACTAAAGTCTATCCCTGTATAATGTTACAAAATTTATAATCTAATTCGTGTTTGCCAATGTTCATCCTACAGATTATATTACGATTAACTATCGGTTCCCAATTTGAGTTGCCCAAGCCTATTTTAGTTGACAATCGTGTTTCGTATTTTCAATGTTTACAAATGGATTTCGGACTGTGTTTAATTATGCCATGTTATAAATAGCATGTGAGAATTTACTAATTTGTTTGTGTTTATTAATAAATGTGAAGCTAGTGTTTATTTATGGAATAATATTTAATAAAGGTAATGTTTTGATAGGAGGTTACATTTTGGTGAGGTTATACATGTTTCTAACTTAGCCTAATTCTAGCTTATTTATCTTATTATGAACATACAATACTATAATTGGTTTTGAGATTTAAGTACGGGATTATTAATTACATATTTGCATTTCTATTAACTATTTTGTTAGGCTATTTGACTTTAGGTGTTTTCTGAAAGGTTATGCTTTATCTAAGAATAAGCTTGTTCTTAACATTGGCCGGTTCCTTGGTCTGTTCAGTAATTTAACGTTATCAACTTAGGCTATTCGGGTTTAATATTTTTGATGGGATTTGGTTCATTATACCACCTAGATCACTTGCTACTTTTTAATGGGATGCGTTACAAAAATGAAATTGTGATAGATTATAACTGTTAAAAAAAATGTGGTCATAAAAAAACTTGAAAAATAAAAAAAATGTTCAAATTGATAAAAAACTTTATATGTGGATTATCGCTCACCTACACTTCATTACTCTTAATTACCTTTAATACTCTTCGCTTATTATTCAACCTCAACTACAAAAAATACTTCTCTCTTTAACCTCCACTACAAAAATTATTCACCATATAACTCACCTTAGCTTCAACTTACAAATCCACATTTCACCTTAAAAAACCTCCTTTACTTTAACTCTTAAAAAAAAACTTAATATTCCACATATAACATATCTCTATGCTTTCTTGACTTTACTATGCATATCATTTACTTACAAAAATTCTTTATTACGCTTAATTTCTCAGGTTATGAATCCTGGACTGTGAAAGTACACGCTAGATGGAAAGTCATGGCTAATAAAAGGAATTTAAGACATTGTGGCGAAACAACTGTGTATTTACTCACTCATTTCCATAAAGCTATTATACAGAAACAAATTAATCATTATCATGTGAATAGAATACAACAAACTGTCAGAAATTAACATAAAATACAATCTATAGCAAAGTGAAATAGGCTTGAAACGCAATTTGAAATTAAATGAAGTTATCTATATAAAAAAAAAAATTTGAATGCAGACTAAAATTCATTAATTATTATGGCCATTTATACTCACAAAATTGTTCGAACCGATGTTTATACCTAGGATTTTCATGATTTAAAACGATAACTTAGTCACTCACGAGTTCTCTATTACGCCATACCAAAACCACATTGTTCAAAAATTAAACTTTCACAAATTACATCTTTCACTCGTTGGATCTCATCGACCAAGTTTATATAGAAGGTACCTTGTTAACACTTTCTACTCCATGACTTTTTTATACTCTTTTCAACAAAAATCTACATTTTTCGGTTGAAAACTCCAACTCGCACACAGCAACTAGACTATTCCATCAGCCATCTTCTTTGTAGGAGCTAGCGGTACATGGCCTTTTCAATTAAAGCAAAGTTGCACTATCCTTTAGATCAAGTTTAGGTTTTTTACACTGTGCACTGATATATACTTTCCTGTTATAGTTCGTTTATATAATTTAGCTCTCTCCAACTTTGTGACTTTAAATATTGAAATTGTTCGTTATGTGACTATTTATTTTACTTTTTTAATTGTTCTCTTCAACCGCACCTCTTGTTTTATGTTGAACTTTTCTTTACTTTACATACATTATATACTTTTACTCATTAATGTTTTTAAGTCTGCTTTTTTATTCTTTATTATAGTCTGCTTATTTTTAATTTTATGTTTATCTGAATCATTATGTTTTAACTATTTTGCGTCTTAAATGAATTTATACATGTATATATGAATTATAAATATTTATTATTGAATCTTGCGTCTCTTTATCTACCAGACCATCCTTCTATGTTTTAGACGTTATGGGAATTTACTTGCTAAATATATATATATATCTCTGTTACATAGACTGTATGTGTCACAACTTATAAACTGACGGGGTCAAAAACTAGAAAGTCGAAACGAAAGATATGAGATATAACAGATAACCGTATACCCCTCCCTCCCACCCCCATCTATGCAATTAAAAGGAAACAAATGAGTCATCACATTGTACGCAATTTACTGATAAAGACTGACTTCGAATTTCGGTAAAAAAATGAAAAAC
>JAGFPH010000206.1:313503-325548 GCA_018207615.1 Philaenus spumarius
GGGCAGTTTAATGTATTTCTACTAGACCCTTCTTCTAAATCTAAAACTCAGGTTTTGTAATAGTGTCAGTATGTAAAAATTTATTTTGTTTAATAGTCGCTTACTACTAGACACTTACCGTGACAAAGGCTTCTGTATTCTTACCTCAAAGAAATTAATTCCATTTATTAGCTCATTGAAAATTATGCCAAGAACTGCATCTTTGTAAAGAGGTGGTAATCTCATTTAAAGCTCAGGGCTATATTGTATGGTTAAACATTTCTCACTTGAACTGCTCAAACAAAGCTCGATGGGAACTTGAATTGCAGAATGTGGGGGAATGGGCGTGCATTGTTACAGAAGAACAACTCTTTGTGACAGCAATTCCTGTTACTTGTTTTAATCAACTTCTGAAAATTGTCCATGGTTTCACAATACACATCTGCTGTTATTGTTTAGCCTATAAATTCAGTTAGCAAAACTAATTTCTTGTGCCAAAACTATGTAGCAATAATTTTCTGATTAGACAATGTTTATTCTTGGTTGCAAACTGAAAACGAATTCCAAGTTTATATTGTTCTGGGTTTGAACGTTTACAAACCTAAGGCATGTTACATTAGCCTCATTTTCATTATAGAGATGGAGTAATCAAACGTTACTCACATTCTTTGTTTTTTATGATGATCAGTCATCTGCATTGGCTCGCATAATATTTATAAAAATCTTATTTATCAGTTACAATTCCATATGGGGAAATTAAATTATCCGAAATGCGAGAAATTGTGAAACATTGCTTTTCTTGAACTGTTTGTTGCCTTGTCTTCTCTTCAAGATAATGTTTGTAGGATTCCCAGTCTGTCCTTCTCGTTTCAGCTCACCTATCCTGATGGCTCTGACGATGCAAGACAGTTGTTTATTTTCTTGGCCACCCTTGCCAAGTTAAGTTTTCTGATCCTAGAAATGTTGGTGTATTACATTGGTTAGTAATTGCAAAATTACCAGAGAAAATGTAACAGAATAATAACTCAACGATGTTATTAGTGTCTGTGCTTCCCCACACCATGTTGTGTGCATTGGCATTACATCCCAGGATTAGGTCTGATCCTTACTGTTGGCATATTCCACCAGGGCCTGCATTAGAGATGAGACGAAATATTAGTAACCGATATTTTGTAACGGTTACTTGTCTGTCCTAAAAGTAACCGATACTCTAATGTCAAAATATCGGTTACAAATATCGGTCTCTGTCTCTGTCTCCGTCAAGTAACTGTATGTAACCGATACTTAAAATGATACATGATACCGATACTTAAAATGATACAAGATACAAGTAACCGTATATTATGATAGATACTAATAATGAATATTTGAGTTGAATATGAATACAGAATGGCTCGGTCTCTGTCTAATACAAGTAACTGTATGTAACGATGTAACCCCAAGTTTAAAGCGATACTTAAAACGATACAAGTAACCGTTTGCTCATGCGCAGTGCATCATTTTAAGGTTGGGAGTGTTACAGTGTGAGATTCTTAAAATTGGTAAATATGCCAGACATTGATAGGCAGGAAGTTTTTCCTGGAATCTAACTGCAGACATCCTGTTTTATTTTCACACAAATATAAAGTATATTGTTCCTCATGCAGCCTCCTATCCTTTTCCTTAGTTGTAATATGAATTGTTTGATTTAGTAGTTTAGTGTTTAGTACGATTCTGTCTTTTGGAGAGTAACTTTGCTTAATTTATTACTGTTTCTTTCTTTGAGTTTATTAATAACAGTCAGTGAAATAATGTTAGTCTGTGTGTGTTTGTAATATTAGAACAGAGTGCTAATATTTTTTATGTAACTTTTATTTCGTATTTTCTGTCATAAGTAGGCCTAAATTGCCATTGAAATTAAAGAGTTTATATTTTTACAAATATTCTATACTCAATTACTTCAATTACTTGTCCTAGACAACATCCACCGGCACTGCTGGCGAGTGACGTAATAATGCGGTTACATTTACTGAGATATTTTGATGTACCCCTGAAAGTAACTGTGGTTACTTGTAACCGATATTGCTTTGTAACTGTAACGGAAGTAACGGTTACTTGAAAGTAACCGATAGTCCCATCTCTAGCCTGCATCCTCCTGGTAGCTGTCCTTTACCATCGTCATATAGAAGGTAAACCGATGATAGCAGCAGAGTTTTGCCCAATTGCACCATAGTGGGGCTCACCACAGACATGTTTCTCGAACAGTGTTCTAGAATAGGATCATAAATTAGGTCCATTATCACATTTAGCATACACTAACTTGCCTGCTGTGTTTTCCTGTAGTAACACTTTGCCATGTAGGCTATATTACAGGCCTCCTGTATCAGGTCTGCATACAGTTTCCATGCAGCAAACCTATTGTACAGCACAGTGGTAAGCAGCCTTGCTATGCCGGAGAATTCTGCCGCTCATCGTCAACATTTCCCTGAAGGACTTTCAGGAGCGCTTGTTTTAGGCCCACAGCATCTTTGCTCATATCTTATCTCCTGATAGGTTACTGGAACTACTCCGATTTTTTGGCCGATAAGCTGGTCTCTATAGGAAGTCAACCCTACCGCCTTGTTCCTGGTCTTGGTTTACGTAGAATCAACGGCCTTTTGTTTCCCTTATGTCTGGGATCTAGACCATCTTCTTCCATTTTTCAGAAGTTATGGAAGACTCCTCTAGCAGCCTGTTTTCTCTCCTGTGTGAATCTCCTCAATTGGTTCCCGTGAACTCTCTTCCTGTGATCATCAATGTTGGTCTCATTTAAAACATCTGCAGGTAGTTTTTATTCATCACTGAGGTTCATTTTCTGCTCAGTGTTGCTGATTTCATCAGCGGTGATGTCCAGAGTCAAATACCCAGAATCCACCACTTGATGGTACCAACTATCGATTTGCACCTGTGAGGTGGCGCCAAAAGAAGGACCCTGTCCTCTCGTCTTCTCTATCCTTCTTCCTACTCCCACAATGGTTGACCTCCGCCAAGAATCCGAGAAGCCTGCCTCTGAAGAGAGTAGGTTCAGCCGTGCTCCTGCCTGGAAATTAATCATTGCATAGAAAAACAAAAAATCATCCTTGGTTTAAAATCAGAGTTTCCTTCTCCTAGCCTTTGGGATACCACACCCTCATGTACATATTTGGTTCATCTTGTGACACATACAGTCCATGTAACAGAAATATATAAAAAAGCAAGTAAATTCTCATAACGTCTAAAACAAGGAAGAATGGTCTGGTAGATAAAGAGATGCAAGATTCAATAATACATATTTTATAAATCATATATACATGTATAAATTCATTCAAGACGCAAGATAGTTAAAACTTAATGATTCAATAAACATAAAATTAAAATTAAGCAGACTGTAATATAAAGAGTTGAAGAGCAGACTTAAATATTTAACAAACAAAAAGAAAAAACATTAATGAGTAAAAATATATAATATGTTAAAGTGTACAAAAGTTCATCATAAAACAAAGCTAGTGGTGCGTGTAAAGAGACCGATTTGAAAAATAAGAATAAATAATCACATAATAAACATTTTAAATAATTAAAATCATAAAGTTGAAGAAAACCAAATTATGTATAAAAGTACTTTAACATGAACGTATATATCAGTGCACAGTGTAAACTTGAACTGGATCTGATCGATAGTGGAACTTTGCATTGATCAAAAAGGCCATGTACAGCATCTTTAGTCCAGAATATGGCGTCGAGTTAAGTTGAGCTTGTGTGTCTTGAGAGAGAAATGGTTACAAAAGTATGGTTTTGTAGTGTGAAATAGTAGAAATGTAGGCTTAAAAGTAAACTGTGAAGAGTGCAACGTTGGTGTGCGCTTCGGCGTAGAAATTCAATGAGTGATTATTAAATTAATTGAACTTGTGCATATACGACCATGTGGTTACATTTCTAGTGCGTCGAGATCATCGAGTGTAAGGGAGTATCTAAAGTTATCTTATAAATCCTAGGTATAAACTGAGTTTTTTTCAAACATTTTATAAATTTTAATGGCCATATAAAAAGATAATTTTTTCAGTCTGCATACAAATTTAAGTTTTTTCAGAAATAACTTCATTTCAAATTCAATTGCGTCTTAGCTTGTTTCAATGGTTACAAACTGTATTTTATGTTTTTTTTAAGAGTTGAAGTTAGGGTAATTTGGATACTGAGAATTTTTTATAGTAGAGGTTGAATAATGAGATGAATATTTGTAGTTGAAGTTGAATAGTAAGAGAGGAGCATTAAAAGTAATTAAGAGTAATAAAGTGTAGGTGAGTAATAATCCACATATATCGTTTTTTATCAGTTTGAACATTTTTTTATGTTTCTTTCAAATTTTTCGACGACCACATTTTTTTTAACAGTTATAATCTTATCATATTTTATTTTTATAACGCTTTACGTTATAATCTGCCTTTCCCGCTGTTGGGATGAATCCTCATCCGTCTACAGAAGCGTTGATCAGATTTCACTTAGTAACCCTAGACAGGGGTCCTCAGAATGTTCTACCATCCGGGTCCAGATGGACCAAATTTTTTTTATATTGAGGTGTTACTACTCCTTCTTTTCCAGATGTGGAACCCCAGGCAATTCAAATTATTAATTAGGCATTAAGTAAAGCTGACAATAAAATATGTTAATAGCTGTTCTACACTATTAACAAATAATTATTTTACGTTTTCTATTTTAAACCAAACACATTTGTATTTTTGATGGAATAAAACTAAAACTCAATTAGTATGTTTATTACTCAAACACTTTTCGATGACAGTGAGTGTCGTCATCACTGATGTACGAGCTACAATAATCAAACTAACAGATTATTGTAGCTTGTGCATCACTGAAGACGACGTCATTGTCGTTGAAACGTGTTTGAGTAATAAACGTACTAGATGTGAGATTCTGTGTATAAGTTTTATTTTATCAAGTTTATCTTCTCACAAATCAATCTCAGTATTTATTTACATTTGTTTTCAGAAACTGGAAAGTATTGAAGAAGGCACTGATAGTTTGAAAGAATCAGAAGTTGAAGAAACTAATAATATTAAGCTATCTACCATAACTTTAAGATTAAATAACAAGAAGACCTGTCCACAGAAACAAAAAAAGCTGTTATCAGATTGTTCCTCGTCTGTCACTTTATCTGAAAGTACCGGTACCAACAGTGATTCTTCTATACAATCGGTACCCCTTACACAGGTGATCATATTTTTTATGTTTGAATATTTTAATAAAATATATCTGTTAATTGTGTTTTATATTTGGCTAGCTGTTGCCTATAATTTTTGTTTAAGTGAATGAATCTTAAGAAAATTGATTTTATATTTTAAATGTATTTTTGAAATTATTGTGACTCTGTTTTGACTACTGTATGTACAGGTACTATGTATATTTTTAGTTTCATTACTGTAACATATTATTTATTATTTGAGCTTCTGGGTCTGGATACTGACACATAGTTACCCACGTATCACACCAGCATCCATACTTTGATTTATAGTCACATAACTTAGTTTAGACAACAATAGTAAATTATTTTTATAACCTATCTCACATAAGGTGACCAAATTATCTGGACTGATTGACTTGATTCTGGGATAAATGCAATTGTTGAAGTATAATGTTGGCATTGATTTTTTGTTTGTAGAAACTTTTTGATACTGTATTTCTTTAATATAAAAGTGTATACTATAACAGGGTTTTCAATAAGGGCTTTAGATGTGTAAAAATGTTTATTAATTAAAATAATGTCTAGAATAGGTCTACTTGTCATTAGTAAAACATATACAGCTTTTTATCGTACAGTTATTTTTGTTTGATGTGATTAGGGCCTACTATTTGTGATATGGCTTTAGTTGACTCTACAACTAAAGTCAATTTCTCAAAAATATTAAGTCAGCTTCTACAAATGATGTCACTTCTACAACTGCGGTACAAATTAGATTTCTCAATTGAATGAGAGCGACAGTTGCAACAAATATTTTGGTTTATGATGAAATCTCACAAGGAAAATTTGAGAAAGGACCAATCTGGGAACCAGTTGGCTTTACACGGCAATTTAACAATCAAGGGAATCCTGGGTGAAGGGTGCCCTATTTTTCTACTAGTGAATATGTCCATTATGGTAATCTTTGTTTATCTGTTAAGATCAAAAATTTGTAAGCATAGTATCCAGTTATGCAATACCATCTATGATTTTCTTTGTGAAAAATAATGGGACTTAAATGTTTTCATAAACATGGTTAACTTTCCCTTACCAAGATTCTGAAGTTACAAGTTTTCATTTGACAACTGTCTGAAATGTTGTCTCATCACTAAGTTTTCGTTGTTCAGAAATGCTTTAGTGTCTTGATTGAACATTTCCGTACAGAATTTTTAACCAGCGGTTTTATCTACACCAGTAAATCTTACTAAGTTTTTACAGCTTCAAGTGTAAACCACATATATGTAGTACACCAAACTAGTCTCACAAGAGACATGTTGCCCTTTGATTTCTTTGAACTACAAGCAAATCTCTACCTGACTTGTTCCTTAATTGCACCAGGTTGCAGGTTGTTTATAATGTCTCCACAAAATTGTAGTATCATAGGCCTATTTGTAGGATAGCAAGCCCATTCAGGAGCAGTAAACGTAGCCTGTTCTAAACAACAACAGTGTTAGTACGACAGTACGTGAGCCAAATTATGTTTTTTTTTTATTAGTATAAGCAATAAACAATGTTATGGGAAAATCTGTTGTTTGGTTGCTTTTAGTTTTGCATCTGGATAAAGCATTAAAGATGCACTGAATCAAAACATAAAGCGGGAAAAATATCGGCAATAAAAGATCTACAAAAAGGATCCAAGCATATATTATGTCTGTTATGGTTTTCTTACAATAAACTTGTGTAATTGGAAAATAATAACAATTTGCACTAACTCCTGTTTTGGTACCTTTTATTTATTATGTGTCCTGGACAGTTATAATAGGACAGTCCGTGCGGAGGAAATAATGACAGTAAAAAATTCTACAAAAATGTCTGCGGCAGCATATTTGTATCTGTCATAGTTTTCTAACAATAACTGCTTTGATTTTGCTTCAGGAACAACAGTAGAGTACAGTTTTGACCCTATGCCTTTATATTTGGAACAGCCAAATGATAGTCATAGCAGTTGTTAGCTAATTTGTACTTCTTTTTTTATCATATTAGGTGGATAAGGTTTATTTATTTTGTAGAAGTGATTGTGCTTTGACAATTTAATTGTTGTTTGATTGTATCGATTTAACTTTAAAATTAGTATTTGATCACATAGAATTTTTAGTAGTGTGTTAAACATTGCTTCATGAATAGAATGGACTCAAAAGACGATCCCACACCTGGCATGTTTGGCAAACATGTTTGGAGAAACAATTTGTTAAAATTTGTGCAAACATTCTGATGTTTGACAAACAATGTTTGCTCATATCCAGTGTGGACGCGTCGCCAAATAAAACATCTGGTGCTAGATTGGTCGGGCGCCACCATCTTTGTTTGGAAAGAATGTCTGCTCACATACTTAAAACTTCTGGTTTTCCGTAACTTTCACGATGTTTGTTGCCAGTTTGTGTCGTTAACTAGTGAGAGATGCATGTGTTATGAATTTATTTTGTGTTTTGGTTGAGTTTATTCGCTGAAATTGGTGCACCTTTTGTACATTTAAAATGAGTAACGACTTTTGGTCACATGGTAATGTCATTTTGTTAATTCAATTGTACGAATCGCATAAGTCGCTGTGGTGGGATACAACTGACAAGGAATATAGAAATAAGTTTAATAGGAAGGATGCATTTACTATTATTCAACTCAAATGTTTACAAATTGTTATTGACTTATTTATTATTCAGGATAAAACATTTATAATTACAACTTGTATTACATTTACAAGTACAACTAATTAAACAAAATAACACAATCTAATCTCTCTTTCTCGGAGGGTATCTGGGTCGGGCTATTATAGTAGGATACAGATATATAAATTTAACCAATAAAGTTAAATATGCTAATGATCTATTCTAATTTGTCTAAACGTTCAATTAATTTAATTTTATAATCTGAAATATAAATTTTAAAAGTCCAAAGTTTCATACACAAATACAATTAATATTTATATAAATTGTTTCATTGCAAACAGTTCTCCAAACATTTTAAAAATATTAGGTGGATATTACCTGTACTTGTAGGCTTCATTACAATACAATTTTAATTTTTAAATTACAGTAGAACCTCGATATATCGGACCTCATTATTCCGGATCTCCGCGTAATCCATACCGGTTTTTTGTGGTATTTAAAAAAAATTTTTAATAGTTTTCGACGTTAAAATTGTAATTATTGACATTAAAATATCAGTTCTGGGCATAATACTGTACTGTAGCCTACTTGTATTTTTATATTGTAATCGTGGCCAGACGCTATTCATGGCATATTGTGTCAGTGCGACTATAAAATGTCTTTATAGAAGGGGCTTCATAGCCTCGACTGCACCCAAATAAATGCGACTAAACAAACAAACAAATTCCATATTACAACTAATTACATTTTACAGTACAACCTGTCATATTCGGACTAATGTGGCGACTGGCCGATCCGTATTTGGAAAAGTCCAGATATAGCAAGGTCATTTATAAATAGCCAAAGGGCCCGAAACAATAAAAACCATTATAGTTTAATACTATATTTAGATGTTTCGAGCGGTTTGACTTGTATTTCCTATACTACATAGGCTAAAAAATTGATGTTCTGTATACAACAGTAGACTTTTGGCAATTAAAAGAAAACTGTTTACATTGTAAAAACACAATTTTAGTTATTAGAGTACAGTAATTAAATATCTAAAGTATGTTTAAAGAAAGTAGGTACAGTACTACACTTATAAACACACTAGCTTTAAAAAAATTACCGGTAGGCCTACAGTTCGGCACATTAAAATATAAATTAAGATGTACTTACAGTACCGTGTACAGGAACGCTAATGGGTACGTCAGTTTTTGAAGAAAGTTTTTATTTTCGGCTGCTTCACACTTGTACCACTCTCGCAGGCGTCTAAAGAATTAACTGGAAGCTAGAGGCCGGGATGAAATAATTATTTTTGCGAGAGCAATACATAAAGAGTTTCGACGCCTACAAGAAACGTACTGCTGGCTTTTGCCTGAAATCCACTGTTACATAAGACACGAAAATATAATGGTATAACCAGTAATAATGAGAATACAGCTGTCGATAACAATGTATTTTTAATAATAAATTTTTTTTTTTTTTTTAAGAACAGAATTAAACAACAAAACAACTCTGCCCCAAAACAAGAGGCAGGTATAGAAATTTAAGTTAGATTATTAATTATAAAATTTATGAACAGAATTTAAACAAATAATAATAATAAAATAATTTCAAAGTTATAAATCTCTGAGGGACAATTTCCGAAAATGTGCTAGCTTCGCCACCCAATTATACACATAAAAAAAATTAAAATGTATTTTAGTTAATTATACACATAAAATTTGCCATGGTCTTTTAAATCTAACAAGATTAACATAAACAGTTACAATTGTACATAATTCACAATATAGCTGAAGACGTTTTCACTGTAGACAAAATAGATTTTATTATAGTTCAAAGTTAATAATTTGTAGAAATGTAGATGTCATATGTCACAAGGATTTACTGTCCAGTATGAAAAGATATAAGTTTATGTTGAATTTTTTTTTTTTGATAAAGTTTAGAATCTGCAGAAGAATATATATATATAAGGTTTTACCGTCAACGACGAGCGAAAGTATAATGAATATTTATAATGTATTTTATTTAAATACTTGCCCCAAAGTTGGGAGCCATTTTATAATAAATATACTATGTAAACTATAATTTATTATGTAATTTCCTTTTTTTGTTATTAGAAAGCCTAATATTCTGACCCTACTCAATTCAGATCAGTATTAAACTCCTAAATTGTAAACAATAAATTAATATTATATGAAATTAGGTCACAAGAAATAAGCATAAATTTATTAACTCAAAAGAAATAATTTGTACAATATATTGTTGTTTAACATCCATAGGTTGGAAAATCTTTTGTCTTTAATACAATTCTGGAAATGCCTTCGGCTTAGCACACCGTATTTAGCACAGTGGAAGTAAATTAGAGTTCATATTAGGCTAGTTCAATGTTAAAATATAAATAAGTTAAATATGTTAATCAATTAATGTTCTCGGGGTAGGTAATCGTGCTGCTATGAATAAGATTGATAGCTACTTATTTATACGCAATAATGAAGTTACTTTGAAAGATCTAAAAGGTTGGCATTTTATATTTTAAATTTTCTTTATAGATTAAATTTTACTGTTCATAGTTAAAAAGAGTTCACAGTTGATATGTAGAAGTTATAAACAGAATATACCAGTTCTGTTGGTACTTTTCACTGAATTTATAATTTGTATTTTAATAGTCACTTAGAATATTTACGATGCACATTCCGACGATCTTGTAAAACTGGAGGTGACGCTAACACTTCTTAACTCTTTCTGAAAGCGTCGTTTTTCTTAGCTTCTCTCTCGCGGTCTCCTTCGAACGGCGTACCGGACATGACGTCATCCGGCATCTTGCGTTGCGATTGGTTCTTTTCTTAAGCTGTCCGACTTACGTCACACATTACTGATGTTTTGAATGGCTCATCAGTGTATTAATACTGAATTTCTGGTGGAGTTTACTACAAACGTTTATTTTGTCACTTTTTGCTTTTATTTTAATTATGTTATTGGTATTTTAATTCTGATAGATGATTGAATACTTATGATTCGCCAAAATATTATTTATTACTTTTAAATTTATAAAAATCCGCGTATTAAAATAACACTGGTTTGACTCATGTTGAATAGTTGTTGTTTTGAGTATAGATGGTGTTGAGAGACTAATTAATCTAATTATTAAATTCTATTGTGTCTAATCTAGTTGATAATTATTATACTAATTTTAAAATTCTGTTCTTTCGCTTTTGGTTACGACTTAGGGTTATTTATCTGATTTGAAACATTTAGTTTTGGTGCTGTATTCTATACGATCTTTGATTCACGTAGCGATATGAATTAAACATGGCGGTTGTCTATGTTTACTTTTTGTTGTCTATAACAAATTGTAAAAGTCTGTGCTTATACTAGTTTTAATTTACGATACCGAATGATTGAATAAATAAATAAATGATGTATGTATGTGGGCGTTTGTGCTGTGCTTAGTGTAATCTGTTATAAAATTTACAATTGTTGGTGTGTTTGTTTAGTTAGTTCAGGTTACCCTACTTCTAGGCTAAAATTTTAATCAAGGTTGCTATCGTGTTTTATTCTCTAACTCAGTTATTTATGTGTGTGGTTTTTACTATCTAAGGATTATAACATTTGCTTGATTGGTAATAATATCATGTAATTTTGAAATTCGTATATACTTCCTAGTACTTTATGGCTATTTCTTTCCAAGAGGTTAGGTTCGTTCTCTTAGATAGGCTAGGCTAATGAATGTCGTAGATAATTCTCTTCTATTTATTGGTTAATTATTACTTTTCGATTAAGATGGGGTTTGATACATCATAAAAGATAGTTTATTTAAACAGTCTTTACTTCGAAAATAAAACTGTAGCAGGTAGAAATATATCTGTGCAAAAACCTGTGTTCCGGTTGATGACCATGCTATGTACTGTTTGTCATCTTTCCTAGTTGTTGTTTCAGATGAGGTTAGGTTAAACTTTAACTTGGAGTTAATTTTCCATACTTGGAGAACTACAGTTCCATACTTCGACCAGAAGAAAATCTAGATGACATTTCAATATACAAGGAAATCAGTTTTGTGCTATACAAAATGGTGAACATTTTTTTGTACAAAATTTAGCAAGTTAAAACAGTAGCCTACTTTTAATACATGTTCAAACCAAAGATTTTACTTTAGGCTTTGTTCTTGTAAGAGTTTTACAATACATATTTATTAAAACTCAGCCCAGAAACTATAATCAAAATGATTGAACAAGTATTGGCATAGCCAGTTTG
>JAGFPH010000206.1:339996-367286 GCA_018207615.1 Philaenus spumarius
TTGATACAAATTTATTTGAGACATTTGTTGAAAACAGTGAGTTAACGTGAATACGAAAATACTTTGGAATTAAGTCCCACATGGTAAATGGATTATTTGAACATCAAAAAATTGTGCAAGTATATATGGTTAGAATTATCTATGTAGTAGTTTAGATTGTCTTATAACATTTTAAGCCAAGGGGTTGATTTGTATATACAGTAAAACCTCTCTAATCCGAACCTCTCATACCCGAAACCTCCAATATCCGGCGTAGTAAAAAATAATAAATATATCTATCAAAAATGAATATTTTCGACTAAATACTACAGTAGCGAATTATGTTTTTGAGTTGGGCTGTAAAAAGTAAAACAAAGGAATTCCGTCGGGACTCCCATAAAAATCATAAATCACGGGTAACGTAAGTCCCAACAAGTTTTACCCGATTTCAAACAAATAAAATTATTACTTTAAAGTTTAAATACTTTTGTTACCGATCTATAAAATGTGTTATTTTTCTTCACAGTAGACACCCTAATTCTATAGACACGATAACAAACGAATCAATAAGTGTTTGACCTTGAGCCTACTCTAGACTTCTTGTGTACAAATAACAGCCTACGCATGAATAAAAATAAAACAAGAAGCGTTTACTTAAGAAAGGAAACAATTGCCTAAAACATTTTACTGGGGAAAATGTCTACTTACATAAAATTAATAATGTTTTACATTTTCCCTACTGATATTTATTGTTAAATGCTGAATTGAGTTAAAATACAGAGAATGCGATTGCAAATACCGGAGATTACATTCACGGAGTCTATACGAGAACGGGCAGTTCTGACAACTGAGTATTTCTTGGTATTGGTAATCGGTATCGAGTTTCGGCAATCGATACCGATACCAAAGCTAAAGTATCGGTGGTATCGAAAATCGGTATCGAGAATCGACCCATTCCTAATTTCAACCAATTTACCCATATTAAAAAAAAACCTCTCTCAAATCCGGATTTTTTGATATCCGGATCGCCCGGCACCACATTGATCCGGATATAAGAGGTTTTACTGTATATTGAAACATTAGAGTCTGTTTTTTTTAAATAAAATAACAGTGAAATGTAAGATTCACCAATAAAAAAACTGTTTTAAACGGCAAATGAGCTCAAAAATTGGAAGAAGTATGATTAAATTAAAAATATCATGAAAAATACTAACATTTATGCAAACTCAGTGCCTTAAGCTAAATAAGTTACAGAAAATATACAACCGATGGCAGTGTCCCAAAGTAGCCCGGGATTGTTGAAAATTAGTACCACCAAGGGCATTATTACATTACACCTCAAGCAGTTCAGACCTATTAGTTTCTTTTCTGAAGTATTTTACATTTATAAGAACAATTTTGAATAATAACATCTTGAAGATAAATGAAATTTGAATGGTGAACCAGCAAAATTAACTAACCTATTACAAGAAGTATTGATTTCTATTGAAAACACCTGTAGGTAATATTTAACCTTGATTTTCCAACAGCCATTATAAATTGAATTTGAAAGTTTTTTTTAATCATTTTGAACATTTTTAAATCATTTTGAACACTATAAATAAATTGTATAAACATTTTTTATAATTACCTATGTTTTGTTCTAGTATAAGAAGTCTATGTAATAGAACCAATTATCTTGTTAATTTCAAGTTGTAAAGTTACAATTTTACATTTAAAAAATCCAGAATCAATAACCCGAGACTAAGAGTTGTAAATATTTAAAAGTATAATAATAAATGAAATTGCTAATTATTATACTGAGTGCTCTAAAAAAGCAATCAACAATCAAACTGTAATAACATAAAATAACTTAAATTGTGTTGAATAAAATTTACCTTGTTCACTAAAAGGGATTGTTATTTCAATTATTTAAGATACATTATAAAGCAGGCTTCCAAAAGTGAAAATTAAATATTTTAAATATACATATTATAGTCTGTATTTTGTTCAATTTTAATTTTAGTCTGAAGATATAAACCATGATTTGTCTTAAACTAAAATTTGTTTTTAATCAATATGTATTTGTCTGTATGATTTATTTTAACATATGTCTCTGTCGTTAAATTATCAAAATCAGTCATCATGTCTAACTAATCTTAGTATCCACTTTTCATTTTTCCAAGTACTTCCACAGTAAATACAATATAACCCACTTTCATATTATATAATCTAGTATATTATTGATGTTTTCCTGCCCTACAATTGCTAGCCAAAATATAAAAACTATTTTTAATAATGCACAAGACTAATTATTATACTCTTAATAAAACTTTTCAGTACTCCTGTAGTCACTTTTAAAATAGTGTAGTCATTTTAACACAAAATTACCCCATTACCTAAAAAAACTCTTATAAGCTAGGGATTTGTTATGAATGATGTATTTAACTACTGCAGTAACATTTTAAAAGTCCTCGCATAAAAACCTGTGCTACGGCCGCCATCTTCAAAAATGGCATCCAAAAACCATTTAGGTAATTTGTCTAACATGACTGGACTACAACACTTAGATTTAACATATAGAGTTTTATTTAAATATTTATTAATGGTATCAATGGATGAAATAATAATTAATAGCTATATACAAATTTTAAGCATACATGGTCTAATTGAGTTCTTTTGATTGTAGAATTCCAACAATTTAGTATAGAAGTTTGTAAAGAAATTATTTCACATTAAATAGTTCTTGAATTATAAGTTTTATTGTCTTTGGTTAAAATTTAAATACAATTAAATGTTTATTAATATCTCGGGGAATAATGGGTGGTCAAGCTAGCTTTGATAAAAGGTAGAAGAACACATTGTCTGTTTGAATTAATTTCTTAAAATTTTAATAATTGTAATAAACAAATTTACTGAATATTGTTTATAATTTCATGAAAATAGTTCTCTATTATAGATAGTTAAGATACTGCTTAGCTATGGCAAATTATAGAGATGAAAACTTGATAGCGTCCTGTTGGATTGTTTGTTATTCTAAGTTAAAAGGTTATTATTTTGTATTAAATCTCTTTAAAATAGTTAATATTGTTTCACAAACATTTTTGAGTATATATTTATATTGTACTTATCACTCTTAAGAAGTTTCTTTTATCAAAAGATGCACACTATAACACTTTTTGTGGAGACATTTAGAAAACACGTCTTGATGGTCTGACTGTAAACAACGCACTCCTCTAGCGTCCTTTCTTCTTAGGGGGCTTCGCGAGTCCCCTAATGGCCATTGTGAGTTCTGATGGCTGAAATTGTAAAGTTGTGTGTCAGCTCCGCCAGTTCGCAAGCTTTGTTAATGCCCATTCAACACTTTCCTTTTAAATTAAATTAATTATGAACAGTTTTACCTTAAATTTCACCTTTTATTCTTTTTGAACCCTATTTATTCCAGTGCTTGTGTAATAATTTATTTAGTATATTAAACTGTGGGTAAGTTGAAAATCGATGCCATAGCAACCGCGGTCCTTATTGCTTGCATTCTATATTATTATATTTAGCTTTCTCTTAACGCTAGTTGAGGTTTCTTAGATATTTTAATTTTGAGGATATAATTTATTTATATTTGATAATAAAAAAATGATAATGAAATGAGTTTAAATCAATAGTAAATAATAATTAAATACATTCTCATCTTACATGTATTTAAAAAACTTAATTTGTTTTTATTAATCATTTTTAAATGTATTTTTTAACTTATCAAATATTACAGTGGGGAAAAATAGCTCATAGTATCAAAATTTTAAAAGAACCAAATAAAATAAAAAGTTAAAGAAGTTGCAATTTCTCTTTTTCAATATATCAAATACTTAAATAAATCATGTGGTACTCTCTGTATATATTCCTTTTATTGGACATAAAACAGTTTCAAAATTCATTATTTAATTTTAAAACCGAACAGAAACTTTAGTGCCATTATGATGAGAAATCGATATACGAGGCTTGTCCAGAAAGTAAGAACCATTACATACAGACAATTTTTTTTTCAACAAAATTTATTTCTACAAGAAAGAGAATATCTTACACTATTTTTCTACATAGTTTCCAAAATCGTTTAGACATTTGTCGTAGCGAGTAACCAACTTTTCTATACCCACTTCATAGAAAGATGCCGCCATTGACGAGAGCCATCGCCGAACACCGTCTTCAGCGTCGTCATCGCTGTCAAAACGGCGCCCTCCGAAATCCCGCTTCAAGTGCAAAAACAAGTGGAAATCAGAAGGTGCCAGATCAGAGATATACGGCGGATGATCAAATTGCTCCCAACCAAATTCTTCAATAAGGTTTTGAGTGGCACCAGCAGAATGTCATGGATCATGGATCAACACAATGCCTTCACTAAGGATTCCACGTCTTTTGTTCTGAATCACACATCAAAGTTTTCTCAGTGTTTCACAATATCTTGCCGCATTGATTGTTTCCCCTCTGGGTAGAAAATCAACAAGCAGAATGCCCTTTCTGTCCCAGAACACAGTGCACATGATTTTTCTTGTCGACAAAGTTGTTTTGAACTTTTGTTTTTTGGGGGATCGTGAGTGTCTCCACTCCATTGACTATTGTTTGGACTCTGGAGTGACATGACAAACCCAAGTCTCATCACCTGTAACAATCTTGTTTAAGAATTTGTCTCCTTCATCACTGTAACGGGTGAGAAAAGTCAATGCACTGCCAAGTCGCTTCTTTTTGTTTTCATCCGTAAGCATTTTCGGAACCCAACGGGAACACAATTTGCGATAATTCAAGCGATTAACCACAATCTCATTCAAGCGAATTTTCTCATTCAATTTTTCAACCAATTCATCACTCACAACCGATGGCCGCCCACTGCTAACCTCGTCATGAACATTGGTTCGCCCATCATTGAATTGCCGAACCCATTTTCTTACCGTTCCATCACTGATAACTTTTTCTCCATAAACTTCTGTAAGTTGGCCATGAATTTCAGCAGGCTTCTTGTTCCTTGCATTCATAAATCGTATTACAGAAAGCACTTCACTGTCCGAAGGATCAGAAATGGTTTTAAATATTTCGAGTGCACACTAAGTAATGTAAACACAACAAAATTTTGCCGTAATTACGTCAGCTGTTTAACAATGAACCAAGGAGACTAGAGCGCATGCGCGGAACATCGTCGCTAGCGTTGTGTCGGAGGTAGAACGAAACAGTACTTACTTTCTGGACAAGCCTCGTAATTAAGAACAAGGGTATGAAATTTATACTCCAGTGGATGAACATTAGGGAATTTGGGTCCGTCAGTAAAAATTATTCAACTAAGAAAACTTAAATATTTGACCATGCTTAAAAAGATTTTATACACAATGGACTGTTTATATGCTTCACTCACTTGAGGCAATGTCGCTTCGCTCACTTGAATTCCTCAGTCTTTTGAATTTTTTAGGTGCTGTACAAACAAACCCAATGCTTGCAACGATATGCGTTACAAAAATAAAAATATTTTAAGTATAATGTGTTAAAAAAAAATGGGGTTCGATAAAAAGTTCAAAATTAAAAAAAAAACATGTTTTAAATCAAAATAAAAATGCTATATGTGGATTATCTAATAACCATTAATATCTCTTCAACACCTCCTTTACCTATTTACCTTAAAAACAAAAATCGTCGCTCATATACTACTTAAAATTGCTTATGCACCTCCTAGGCCTATTGCCTCACTTCAATAATAATCATCACCCACATTAACTCTCCATAACCTCTTTCTTCCAACTTCAACGTAGAACAATATTAAATATTTCACCTTACTTCAACTCACCTTACTATGATTCACCTTAACAATTATGCACCTTACTTGAATTCACCTTACTTACTTGCACCTTAAAAATCACCTTCACTTGACTCCCATAATCTTAACAATAAAAAAAAATAATAATCATGATAACTTGCGATAATCCACATATAACCTCACTTATGCTCTGTTTGCATATGTTTACTTATACTTACTAATCACTGAAAAATACTTGTTAATTAATTCTATCTTCTTAGGGGTGAGAACCTGGCTAATTAAAGTAGTGGCTAAATGGATATTCGTGGCTATAGAAAGAAATTCAAAGCATTGTGGCAGCAACTATTCGTTTACTCTGACATAATTAAAGAATGCTGATTTACAAAGAAATACATCAAGACTACAAAAAACAAACAACAAATCATTTATATATAAATATGTACAAGTTACAATTAGGCCCTAATCCACCTATCGTATGACGCAATAGCTAAGAAAATTGAAGCTAAGTTATTTCTCAAAAAATTGTAAAACTCTATAATGCAGACTTCTAAAGTTAAAACTAATGGCCATATTTACTCACGATACCAGTTGTTTTTGTAATTGAATTTAGTTTTGCACTGACTCTATTTGATGTAGCTAGCTTATTTCCATAGCGTTAGTCCGGTCACATGGCGGCTTTTTATAATTTCACTTTCCAAGAAAAGTACACAACAGATCTTACTTTCTAAGTTTTCACCAACTTTCAAGCACTTCTACTTCATTTTAATGCAACATTTGTTGCGGTCTTAAAGAAAATATAACATTTTACGACGAACTTTTCACCACCTCTGTCCAGTTACATGTACAGTTCGTTACGCCATCTTGATAGAAGACGCTTGCTTGCCTTCCCTTCCAACTTATTCCGAGAAGAAACAGAACGTTCCACTTACGTTCTGCATTCCGTGACATCTGTGTTCTTTTATATACATAGATTGGTCCCTTCTCTCTCTTCCAGCTGCTTTCATGATCACTGTACATATTATCATATTAAGTTTTCGATTTATTAAATTGTGCTCTGTACTGTTGTTATATTCTTTTTATTTATTTATTCATCGAACTGTTTATAGTCTTAAATACCGCTTCATATTGTTCGCTTATAACTCACCACTCGTTGAAATAAAGTTTCTGTATAATTTTCACTTTTTACACGCTCATATATTAATATGTTTTTTAAGTCTGCTTTTACATTACCTACTTTTACAGTCTGCTTTTATGTTTTATTATTTGTAATAAAAAAAAATGATTCTACTGTAATTACTTTGCGTCATTAAGAAATATATTTATATGAAAAAATTAAATGATTAGTATTATTTATGTATTGCGTCATTTATTCATTTAGACCAAATCTCTGTTCCATTAGTCACTATAGGAAACAGCTGATTCATATTTTATTTTATTAATTTCTCTGTGACATGGACATAAGTGTTACATGCTGCAATGTGATGTGCCCATTTGTTGCTGCAAATATTTACTTATCCTGTGCAGTTCATTATCTCCATAAGATTAACATGGGAAATTTGAAGGCTTGTGGGCCGGAGCTCCTTCTCGGGTGAATAGCGGCTAAACGGATGTTCGGATCTTAAATCTGACGGTAAATCGTTAGTTTGAAATTTACTTTTCTACAACTTTTGTATTTAACATTTTTTGCTATCTCTTACCGTTTTCTTACAAAACGCGCTCAAAGTGAAAAAATGAAAAATTGTTTAAAATCTTTCCCGTCCAAAAGGTGCTTCCAAAATTAAAAAATGTTAACTTCTGGCAATTTTTCTGAAAGTTTCTCGTTGACAGCTTTAATTCAAGTATGAGGTTGTGGGGGGTTCGATTACGGGAAGTGCTTCATAGTTCATGTCAATGAATCAGTGAATCCGTCTAGCTTTATATAAGTAGATATCTTAATTTTAATATATCTATACCTTTAATATTATGATAGGTATGATTTTGTTTGTTGTGGTTTTAATAAGGATAAAAGCACCGACAGGCTATCACTGCCTGAAATTAACTTTTTCAACTAGACAAACATTCATGATTTTCACCTGGATTTGAACTGGAAACTGTGAGCTTTGAAGTCAAGTATGCTGCTAACCTCTAGCTACAAGGCCACTTATTTTGATAATCGGTAGGGACAAAAACTTGCAAATTTTAATACTAAAATTTTGTAAGTTTATAAAAACTATATTTTTTTAACAGAACATTTTAAAGCATCTAGTTACCCCCTCCTATATGTTATACAAATGGTATAACATGTGTGTGATAAAAATTGTATAATATGTGTGTTTGTGTTAAAGTTTGTGTTGTATTTATTTTGCAGTTATGTATTTAGCCTTCACAATTTAAATTAATTTGTTTGCCTACTTTTAGAGTAGCAAACAAAAAATGGAGTCTTATACTACTTAGCACTTAAATTTATGCCACTATGGCCACCTTTGCGTATGATGCAGCTGTTATGGTAGTTGCGAAAAATGAACACACAACAAATAAGTTACAAAATTCTGTTAACGAGATTATTAAGTGGATAAAGAAATGGAGGATCAAGCTGAATGAGAGTAAGTCAGTGTATGTAAATTTTACTAATCATAAAGTTGTCTAACTCACAAACAATTCCATATGCGAATACAGCTAAATATCGTGGATGACCTTAGATACAAAACTCAGGTGGAAAGAACATGTCAAAAAGAAAAGTCAGGAGTTAAATATTAAATTCAAAAAGATGCAATGGCTGCTGGGAAGACATTCCCAACTTTCTTTGCACAACAAGTTGCCGAAACATAAACAAGTACTTAAGCCTTTGTGGTCATATGGTATCCAACTGTGGGGTTTTACCAAGAAAACAAATATGAAGGTGATAACAAACCTTTCAAAGCAAAGTATTGCATAGCATCTGCAACTCTTCATGGTATGTAAAGAACGATAACATTTATTGGGATTTAGGAATGCATACCGTTGTAGAGGAAATTAAAACATGTGCAACAACACATAGTAAGAGATTGACGACATATACTAACGCAGAAGTTTTGCCGCACCTTAGGATCAGCGCAGATTGAAGAGGGCAAAGCCTTGTGACTTGATGTGTTAGTGGAGCGTGAGCCTGGCTGATGAGTCAGATCTTGAACATACATCTATTGCTATATTTGTATAAGATATAAATTTATAGATTTAAGATTTGTATAAAATAAATAATTTTTTTAATTTATTTTGTTAAATCAAGGTGACCAAATTGTTGGGAAATGAATGGAGCAAATTGAACCTATCTCAAAAAAGATCGTACTTGGAACTGGCTGAAATAGATAAAAAACGTTATAGAGAAGAACTGAGAATCTACAGAAACTCTGATGCCTATCAAGCATATCTGAGAAGAAAACGTATTAAAAGTAAGATTTGAATTATTATTTATTCTTAGCAACTTTCTCTCTCATAAAAGGAGTTTGATTTTATTTTCCATCAATACTTGTTATTCATGTATGAAATTGTATAAATATCTTTATATAATATTACATCATGAATGTGTTATGATGTAATAGTTTCATAAAATTCAGAATCAGGCAGTCTCTCAAATGTTACTTTGACTCATGTCTTGAATTTGAATATAACATTTTATTTTTACTTTTAATATTATTAAATTTTTAATATTATTTATAACGTTTGTAAAATGACGACTAACTACTATCTTATTTGTTTGCCTTTATTTTCTGATATGATCATAGGTTTGCAAGCTAATGGAACTGAAGAATCTGACATAGATGCTACAGATGAAATTGAAGTAAGATCACATTAATAAAGTTTAAATAGTATTAAATGTACACTGTACACCTTTGTAAAGAGAGACCATTGATGTCAGTATGCTATAATGAGCCTCTGACAATAAAAAAAATAACATTTTTAAACAAAAAATCTGTAATCTGTTGAAATAATTTTGTTTTCGTAGGTAGTTCACTGACATTTTATTGCCGTTTATTTTAGCTGAAGTTTGTACTTGCGAGATGAGTATCATAATAATATTACTAGTTAAAAATTAACTGAATTATATGATCCTCCTTTGTTTGAATCTATTAACAAATAGTACTAGGTAACTCCTACTTATTTCTGCTGTACTTTCAACTTGTCCAATTTAAATCGGATTTGACCTTTAAATAAATTTGTCACATCATAGATAGTAAAAAACAGTTCTACCGCGTTATCTATGAAAATGTTTTCCTCATCTTACGTAAGGCCCCTTTCAGATCAGCACCTTATATTTAGCAAAGAAAAATCTGTCTTTATATATTATAATATTGAATAGATATATTTGAAACAGTCAGTTAAACCTCCGTAGTGAATAATACTTTTAATCCTAAATATAAGTATTATTTACATGAAAAATAAATCAGCAAAATGAAAATTGTGTGTTTAATCTTATGCCCAGTCAGAAAAACATTTTTATATTCTAACATGAAATCTAAGCATTTAATTGAAATTTGGCGAAAATATTTAATCAAATAATGTAATGAATCTCAGTATAATGTAATATATGTGGTTTTCAACAAGAGAAGAATGATTTAAGAGCTACTTTATATAACTGTAAATTTAAAGTAGAAATTGCATAAAATAAATCAAACTGATCATAATGTAAATATTAACTAAAATAATTTTTTCCCGACTCGAATTTAAATCCAAAACCTTAAAAATTGTATTATAACTAATGTTATAATGTCATAACTGATGTGTTTGTTACCTTTTTCAAGTTAACATTCTATATAAATGCTATTGGATTGATTTAAATACTACTCCATTTCAACATGCAGTTTCAATTGTTTGATTGATTAAACTCATATTGCCTTAATAGGATGAAGATAGTGAAGAACTTTATTGTCGAGTGTGTGACCAGTGGTTTACTTCACTACATAACAAGAAGGAACATCTCTATGGTCGTCAACATTTTCAGGTTTGAAATATTGTAAACATATATGTTCTGTAATTTTTTAGTTTTATGTAATGTATTAGAATTTTTTGTAATTATTGCTATTAATTTTGACACTTATCGTATTGTTTACTCAGTACCCCTGAAATTACTTGGCACGTACAAAGTTCTCTGCTTTGGCTTAATCCATCTTAGGTTGAGTAGATTATATAAAAGGTAAATAATTTAGATTTTGAGGCCTGACAGCATTTATTTATAATTTGAGGTCATCTAATATGTATTTTGTATTTGAATGTGTCGATATTGATGAGTGATTACCATAATTACTGTAGAACTAATGGTAATTGATAGTTAGAGGGCCAAAAACGAAGGTTTTGGCCAATTTTTGCCATTTTGAGAAAATGTCTCTGACTTTGATCAGCTGTTCTCGGTTAATATTAGGTTTAGGAAGAAGTTTAAGGGTATCAAATTGTAGCAAATTTACTGCTCTACAACTTTAAAAACAAATGTTTTGGTTGAAAACCGCTTAGTTTAGAAGTTATAAGTGAAAAACCGACAAAAGTCCGAACATTTTGAAGTTTTTCGACCCCCCCAAAATTAGCACAGGGTCCTCGAGTTGGAAAACTTGACAGAGTCATCCCACAGCACCCCCGAGCAACCTGTAAAAGTTTCATTAACTTCGGAATTTTTCCTAGCAGACCCCACTTTTTTTGCTGTCTACTGGACTAGTATTTGAATTGTGATCTTTGATGGAATTTGTACTGTTTTAATATACCAGCTGGCCAGCATTGCTCTGATAGAATAATGTAATTTTTTACATGTAATTTTTTACATGTAATTTTAGCTAAAAATTTTCTTATCTCCTAGGCTACTTATTGTAATACATTTCACACTAAACATTGGAATTGTCAGTTATTTGGTAAAGCTTTTAATGTACTTTAAGAAAATACAAAATCCTCCCAGTCTAATAATAGAGGATCCAATTTGCATTATGCTCTATTTTATCCATATTATTATTGGGTAAGTAATAAATAATTTTGGTGCAAAGTCATCTTCTCTTTTTTAAATCGAATCATTCCAAATTTAACTGAAATTTATATTATTCATACTAAAAACCATTTAATTTTGTAAGTATTCGGAATTAATCCTAATTTTCAAACTTGTTAAACAAGTCATTATACTATAAAAAAGGAGATTATTGTACAAAAATATAATTAATTGTTAAATTTTAAGTCAAATATAATTAGTCTTTCTTTCATTCTGGGTTTATTATTTATATATTTTTATAATAGTTTTAAAAATGTCTTAATATTTTCTTATTGTATGTTACAGTCGATTTCACAGTTAGGAAATTCAAACCGAGGCATTTTATCTGATGCTTGTAGTACATTTTCTTTAGATGAATCTAGTCTTGATGCTGCTCCGCTTCCTCGCCATCTTGCACCAGAGACAAATCCTCCTTCTGTTACAGATGCAATGGCAAACTTTATGCATATTTTTAAAGGTATAATATTAGTGCACCAATCTTATTAAGAATACAATTACAATACTATTAGTAGAAATACAATTTGTCTAAATGTCAATTTATACATTTTGGAGAAATTAAAATTGTCTTCAACATTTTTCACTAATCCTAGTTGTTTGGAAGATGCTTTTTTAATTCCATATTTTAATAAAAATGTTATACTATTGTTATTTTGTCTATCAATATGCCACAGCCTCCTTAATTTTACAATATTTTGTGATGAAATTCTAGATAAAGACTCTCTTAGTGAACCCAAATGCAGAACACCTATATTTTAGGGTAACTGCTTTACGTATATGGAGTCAAAACAAACATTTGTTTTCGCCTTTCTCATTGAAGTTGGTATCGGAAAATAGATGTTTTAAATTCCGTTAAACATGCCAATAACATTTTCTTTGACACAGTAGTCACGACATAAAAGTCTTCAAATTGTTAAAATTGAGTATTTTTTATATTCTACAAATCATGGCTTATGTTTTTTTAGAGATTTCATGGAAGATTTCTTTCACAAAATCTGTAAAAACTGTTACGATTTGATATACATTTGTGCAGTACACAACTTTGTTTTCTATTGCTTCCAAAAATGATTGTAGCTAGTAACATTTCTACAAATTCATCTGCAACACCTTTTTTAGTTGGATCTGATCTTTAGCCGAAGTATAGGGTGGATGTACTTTGTACTGTTTTCGCAAATCATTATCATTTTTCGGTCATACTTATTTGGCTTGCCGAGAGTATATATCCTAGCAGGATATTTAAACCTAAAACTAATGCATCTTTTATCAGTTGTGAAGTATGAATTAGGCTTATACAGAAACTTCATATTAAGAATTTGTTTGGACATAACCTACCTACTACTTTCTCCGCCAAGGCTGATTTGGCAGAACTACTGATTCCATGAAAACTATGATTCACAAATTACTGCTTAGCTACAGTTAACTCAGAAAGTTACTACTCCGTAAAAGATTCATCTCACTTATCTTGTAATTTTACCTACTTTATACAATATTTATATAAACCATTTACATCACCTTTTAATGGGTGATGGGTGAAAACTATGGGAAATATAAATAAGTAAGGTTTTGTTTCATAGAAAATATATAAAAAGTTATAATTGTATTGAAAAATTGTACAAATTTCATATAATCAAACAAATGTTTAAAGTGAGAATTTTTTATTTTTAGCCAAATGGAAACTTCTTATAAGAAAGTAGTAGATAATTGGTAAAATAAACTTTTGTATTTTAAACTATTTTCTATACGACAATTTGTTTGGTCAGGAGGAAAGTAATTTGTGTGAATAGATGGGTGAGGTCCTGGTATTTTCTGTAAGCTCTTTACGAGATACTCTTACCACTTACCACTAACTTGTTTTAATCATACTGTATTTAAAGTTTTAAGATTTGTAACCACCAGGTTGGTAAAAGTTAGTATTATATATATATGATTCAAAACAACTCAAACAGCAATAACAGTAATTATTAAATTAAAATGCAATTTACTGCACCGACTCTTTAAATATTCACACGAGCTCATAAAATTGACTGATTAGTAATGGGCTATTTTTTATTTGAATATTCAATTATGTTATTAGATTAGGCCTATTTTAGCATTCGAATAAATTGTTGAAAGAAAACTAAAGGTACTGGTTTCCTCTATATTAAAGTATTCAGAGTGATACAAAAGTCTGGCCACCCCTTAATACAATTTAAACATTGTTGCACGTATGAACCCGGTACTTTCAGGAACCTATTCAATTTAAAAAAACTATTTTATTATGATTTCAAAAAATGTATTCGCCACTACAAATGTAATTTAGTTTTTTTTTATGGGAAGGTGGTAATGTGATACATCATTTCGATGTAGAATTTCAAGAGAAATGCAACGGTGAAATTTGCACATCCATATCTTTAACCGATTAAAAATGGCGGCCAAAAAACCAACGAAATCGTGTTTTCCGATTTTGACCTATTTTGCTGTACTATTTAAAAAAATATTAATTATTATTCTTTTTGGATTCAGAATTAGATAAGCTTTCAAACGATATGCCACTGAACAATATTTGGATGTTTTAAAATTTTTGAGTGGTACAGCCATTTTAATTTTTCAAAATTGATTTGAGTGGTTCAACCAAATATTCCCAAATATCGTTGTAAGGCATATCGTTTGAAAGCTCATTTAATTCTGAATCCAAAAAGAATAATAATTTTAATATTTTTAAAAACTTTCCAATACTAAAAAATACTCAATTTTAACAATTTGGAGACTTTTATGTCATGACTACTGTGTCAATGAAAATGTTATTGGCATGTTTAATGGAATTTAAAACATATTTACCGATACCAACTTTAATGAGAAAGGCGAAATCCGTTTGATGACCCGGAGCAATGAATTTTGAAAAAATTCCACTGTTTTTGCAATACGTTTGAAATTCATCACTTTTGAAAATAGCAGCATTGTCTGATACCATTTGTCTTGGATAACCATGAAAAGCAAAAATATCTTCTAGTAGATTGATAGTCTTGAAGGAATTAGGAGTTACTTCTGATATTCTTACTTCCGCCCACTTTGATTTTGCATCCATGCAGATTAAGAAGTAGGTATTGTCAACTGGACCTGCATAATCAATATGCACTCTGTCCCAATTACTTTCAGACTTCTCCCAAAAGTGAACTTATTTTGGAGAGTTGGACTTTGTTAAAGCGCATTGTTCACAGCTTTGTACAATTCGTTCAATAGCGGTGTGTTTCATGTAGTTCTTCAAGTATTTTTGATCTTAGACTGCTTGGAATGAATATTCTCTCCCCTCTAAAAATTATTCCATCTATGAGGGTGAATTCAGTTAGTTGGTCGAGGCATGTTTCGGATTGCATCAGTCTTGGTTGGAGATTTTCTTATTTTGTTGTATTCAATTATATGTCTAAGGTATTCAATTGATTCAGAGAAGAAAGAACATTTTTGTTTGCTAACATGCAGATCATAATCTGCTTTGAAGGCAAAGTTTAAGGTTTGAAGTGCATTCATCAAGTGTACATCCATGTACAATGATGTCATTGAAGTATGCTTCTGTCTTGGGAACTCCATTAAAATCTGTGAGAGGATTCTGTTAAATTCAGATGGAGCTATTTTAATACCAAAACATTACCTATTCATTCTGTACAAACCTCTATGAGTTGATATTGTCTGGATTTCACTACTTTCTTCATCAACTTGTAAGTGAAGATATGCTTTAAATAAATCGAGTTTGCAAAAGTAACTTGAGTTATGTAAATTACTTAGAACATCATCAGTTCTTCTGATTGGATGGTTAGCGTGAACTAGTATTCCATTCACTCCATACTTGTAATCGACACAAAGTCGAACACTTCCATTTGGTTTTGGAATTACAACTAAAGGTGATCCCCAGTCACTGCATTTGACAGGAATTATGATACCAATTGATTGTAAATCCTCTAGTTCTTTATCGACAAGTTCTCGTAGCGCATGAGGAACATTTCGCTCACGAGTGAAGACAGGCTTAGCTCCTTTTCGAAGTTAAAGAGAAATTTTAATACCTGGCAGACTATCTACTTTTTCTTCAAAGACTTGTGAAAATGTTTTGTAAATGTCATGTGGAGATTTGCTAGATTAGACATTTGAAAGAACTGGAAATTTTCATTTGATCATAGACTTGTTTCAATTCAATGTTAATTCTCTTATCCATTTTCTATGTAGAAGAGCGCGTCGAAACCTAGAGGAACTATGTAACTCTCCTTGTATTGATTTACCATTATATTTGACATTGACTATAACTTTCCCTTTGAGTTTTATGAAATTTCCTGAGTAAGATTTAAAAATCAAACTTGTGTCCTGTAGAGGAATATTTAGATTGAGACGTTGAAAATCATCTTCTGCAAGCAACGAATATTTTGCGCCAGTCTATTTCAAATTTCTGTATCTTTCCATTTAGTGTTACATAAACTAAATACTTATCTATGTCGGATGTAACTTCAAATAATTCAACGACTACAGTTTTGAACACATTGGTCAACTTTCTTTATGCCAAAGCTTTTGCCTAAGTCAGATTTATTAGATCATCATCGTCAAAAAATTGCTATTTTGCTTAACCTTTGAAGAAGATATGAAAGACTTGATACACACCTTAGCTACATGCCCATTTTTCTTACACATATTACAAAACAACTTTTGGCAATCAGTTCGACAATCACCTACTTTGTGGTTACCTTTTCCACATCTGATACAAAGATTATCTATTCCGAGAGCTTGGAAGTCAGGTCGGTTACTCTGAGAACTTGACTTGAGGCTATAATTTTGTTTGAAGGTATTCTTTCTCTGATTTGTATAAAATTACTAAAAATATATACGGTATTTACTTCTTACTTCCCTTCATTTTTCAAATTAAATTGCCCCTCGTTACGGAGCCAAAATTATAAAAGTACCTCTTAATAGCCCACGTTGTGGAAGCCAAAATTATAAAATCACTAAAAATATATTTTATTTTCTACTTAATAAAATTATGAATATTAAAAGAAATTAAATCTTAAAAGAAGTTATAGCTTAATAATTTTGGGTTGCTAGATATAGGTTGTTCTGAAATGGATAATAAGCTATTTGTTAACATCTAAAGCATTAACATAGAAATAATTACTCAAACACACAAGTTTAAGATCAACATTATCATAAATATATTTATTGAAATTTTGTAGCACCAATATTACATATTACATATTACATTAATATTCTGATTCGATTTGCATTGATAAAGTCTTTATGTACCTTTGGCTTAGCTCATTTGTAATGCAAAATTTAAATATCTTTAAATCTATTTTTGATTAATTTGAATTTAATTCGTCTCGGGGTAGGCACTCTGCTGGTGCTGAATATACCTTTCTCCTTATTATATGCATATGAAATTAAAGTTTACTCTTATTATGAAAATCTTGGAACAGTTCAAGCTTAATAGAATGTATGTTTGCTAACTGAATTCCTTTAAAATGTTTAGTTGCACTATTTAATTGTTTCTGTCCATTAAGTGGTCAAATTGTTTATTAAATATATACAGGGTGTCTACCAACCGGGGAAACCGGGAAATAGCCGGGAATATGAATTGACCTTGAAAATTCCGGGAGAAAGCCGTGATTTTGATGTTTAACCGGGAATTTTATTCCTTCACTTGTGTTATTTTTCGTTTTGTAAACGCGATCGCAGGAGTTCGGCAAGAGCAAGCACCGATTCCCTAAAATCGATTCCATTGATTCTTAGTACGGTAATCAGTATCGAGAATCGATCGCAAAAGTCGATTCCAATTACAGTACCTCGATTCCAAACACAAACAAAACATTCGATGTGTACTGAATTATTAAACCATATAAATTTACGTGCATAATCTATTTTAAACATTGTAAAATTTAAATTAGGGATGGGCTGATTTACGATACCACTGATACTTTGTATTTGATATCGGTAACCAGAATCTATAGCCGAAACTCGATACTGATTTCGAGAGATATTCAGTTCAGTTCATATCATTGTCAGACTAGCCAGTTCTCCGTATTTTGAATGTAATCTCCAGTATTTGCAATCACATTCTCTGTATTTAAACTTAACCCCAATTAATCATTTAACAATAAAATATCAGTAGGAAAAAATGTAAAACTCTCTTACTTTGGATGTACATAGATATTTTCCCTGGTAAAATGTGTAGGCAATTGTTTCGTTTGTAAACGCTTCTTGTTTATTGTAATCATGCGTATGCTTGATTTTTTGTACACAGAAAGGTAAAGTAGGCTCAAGGTCAACCCATTATGGATTCTTTTCTTATCATGTCTATTTATAGAATTAGGGTGAATACTGTGAAGAAAAGTTACAAATTTTATAGATCTGTAACAAAAGTATAATAATTCTATTTGTTTTTAGTTCGGGTAAAACATTTTGGACATTTTCGGGATTTACGTTATACCCGGTATTTATGTTTTTTTGTAGGAATCCCGACGAAGTGCCTTTGTTTTACTTTTATTCATTCCCGCAAATAGCGATATTTAATTCCACCGTTGTAATTTGAAGTAAGTTTTAACTCCGGTATTTTATAGAAACAAGAACATATTATTGCTCTCGGAAGTAGGCGTTTTCATGAATGTACGCTGTTGTGTTTTGCGTTTTATAAAATTAGCGCTAATAATATTCGGACGTCGTATTCTTTCACAGAGATTTGCCATTGTATTTTAAATAATATTTCAACAATGGTAGTTCCAGGGTGTCTAGCAGTCGGGAAAATCGGGAATTAACATTGAAATGAAAAACAGTCGGGAAAAGTCGGGAATTAACATATAATTTTTTTTTAAAGTCGGGAAAATGCATAAAATTTTTTAAAACAATTTTTAGGTACATTGAAATATTCTCAACACAACCGAAACTAATAGCAATCCAATTTGGCGTATGAAAATGAAGCTAAGCAGAGCAGGTATATGGGCTATTGTACATTATTCTTGGAAGTCGAGACGGCCGTTACCATGCCAACGGGTTGGTGGTTGGGGGCGCATGCGCAATGATTAAATAATTCAAAGTAGTTAAATTACTATATTTTTAGGTATGACATTACGGTGAATTTGTTCATACGTTCACACGAACGAACCCTTCGAACAGTTCGCATTTTTTTATGTCCGTGTTAAACACTTTAAGAAAGAAATAATAAACAGTATGCATATTGTACTGTCCGGGTGCCCACTCAACCGTGAATTTCGTGTACCGTGAAAAAACCGTGAATAAGAAACCGTGAATTTCGTTGTCAAATCTTTAAAAATCTAAACATTTTTAAATTACCATAGAATGAAATTATCACAAGAAAATAAAAGAAGTTTTGAGTCACGTTAATGTGTTTTGGAACTACAGTATTTGAAATTGAAAAACTGTTGCAACTTGCTAGCAGCTTCGTGAAAGACCGAGATGACTCATGACGACAAACCTTGAAGAGCGTGGAGGAAAGAGAGAAGGGGTGGGGCCGAGTGAATTTGAGACTATCTTCTAACAGACTACAGTTCTAGTACTCGGCTTTGTGAAAAGCGTTGTTTTCTAAGTACACAAAGTAACAATGGGTCAACATTATATTAACATTAATTTCTGTAATAAAATATGATTTATATGCCTGTAGTTACAATATTCTTTTAATATTCCCATTATCATTGTTTTATTGTAATTGTATATAATTAACTTAATCATTGTATTATCGTTCAATAATTAATAATAACGCGAGTGGACATTGTAAGGAACATGGCTGGTAATAAGCAAATATTAGTCAAGAAAAAAATGCCAGCCGGTGAGAAAAAACTATGCAGTAAGGTGCCCGGTTTAGTTTGCCACATTACGGGAAAGTGACAAGACAAAGTGGTAGTGCGAGGGGGAAGGGGAAGTAGTGTGCCCTCCCTCGCTACTATCTCATTCTCTCTCGCACAAGTACTCAAAATAGGTCGCCGTCTTTAACTTTAAATCCATCTATAATAACTCCCATTGCAGTGATGGGTTGATTTACGATACCACCCATACTTTTTTTTCTTTATCGATATCGAGAGAGTCAATAGCCGAAACTCGATATCGAGAGATGTTCAGTTTAGTTTATATCATTGTTAATTAAACACTTCTTGTTTTATTTGAATTCAACTATTCATGCGCTTAGTTATTTGTACTACAGATGAAGGTAAAGTAGGCTCAAGGTCAACCACTTATGGATTCGTTTCTTACGTGTCTATTTATAGAATTAGGGTGCCTACTGTGACGAAAAGTTACAAATTGTATAGATCGGTAACTAAAGTATAATACCGTAATTATATTTGTTTTAGTTCGGGTAAAACATTTTAGACATTTTCGGGATTTACGTTGCCCGTGATTTATGTTTTCCGTGGGAGTCCCGACAATTGCCTTTGTTTTACTTGTTACTCGTTCCTGCAAATAACGACATTTAATTTCTGCTTTTCCGAATTTTACAAGTGTTATCTATATAACCTTTTCGGCGGACCTTAGCGGTTGTATATTAAATTAAGTTTTAACTCTGGTATTTTATAGAAACAAGAAAAAATTATTGTTCTAGTGAGTATAGGTTTTTTCGCTGACACGCTGTTTTATATTAAATTGAGTTTTAATGACGTCGTTTAATTAGCGCTATAATATTTTGAAGTCGCATTCTTTGCGGACATTCATCAATGTATTTTAAATAATATTTCAACAATAGTAGTTGATAAATTTTTCATAAATTGTATTCAAGCATCGTTTTTTTCCGCGAACATACACTGTTGTACCCACAGTTGTATGCACTGTTGTACATTGCGTTTTATAAAATTAGCGCTAATAATATTCGGGAGTCGAATTCTTTGCGGACATTCATCATTGTATTTTAAATAATATTTCAGCAATAGTAGTTCATAAATTTTTCATAAATTGTATTCGAGCATCGTTTCTTTCGCGGACATACGCTGTTGTACCCTATATTACATTGCGTTTTATAAAATTAGCGCTAATAATATTCAGGCATCGTATTCTTTGCGGACATTCGTCATTGTATTTTAAATAGTATTTGAACAATGGTAGTTGATAAAATGGCACAATTTGTATTTGGACATCGATTTTTTTTGCCGAAATACGCTGTCGTATATTACATTGCGTTCTAATGCCGGCGTTTTATAAAATTAACGCTATTAATATTCGGGCGTCGTATTCTTTTGCGTACATTAGTCATTGTATTTTAAATAGTATTTGAACAATGGTAGTTGATAAAATTGGCACAAATGGTTTTCGGGCATCGATTTTTTCGCGGAAATACGCTGTTGTATATTACATTGCGTTTTAATGCCGGCGTTTTTAAAAATTGACGCTAATAATATTATTTAGTCGTCGTATTCTTCCGACCGGGAAACAATAATTTTGGACTTCACAGAACAAATCACCACCCTCGGCGATTGCTAAACGGAGCTACAGTCGTTCGCTGCGCGTTAGAACTGCTTTATCTAATTTAATGTACCGACAAGATGCCAAGCGACAGCGTGACCGCCGTGTTTTTACAAAAATGGCGTGCAATTCATGTGGACGCGGCGGTGACGCTGTCGCTCGTGAGCGCCGATCTCATACTAACTCCGATTTAACTAAATGCTTCCGCTGGACGCAACTGCCGAATTGCCGCGTGTCGCTCGTGCGAACCAGCCCTTGTAGTCCGAACGAGTGTATTTGTAGTGTTGATAAGCCATAAATATATAAACTTGGTTTCGACAAAATATTCGGGAAAAGTCGGGAAAAAGTCGGGAATTTTATATGGGAAATTTTCTAGACACCCTGTAGTTCATACAATTTTCACAAATTGTATTCAGGCATCGATTTTTCGCGGACATACGCTGTTGTGTTGTGTATTAAATTGCGTTTTATAAAATTAGCGCTAATAATATTCGGACGTCGTATTCTTTTGCGGACATTTTGTCGTTGTATTTTAAATAATATTTCAATAATGCTAGTTCGTACAATTTTCGCAAATTGTATTTGGGCATCGATTTTTCGCGGACATACACTGTTGTATATTAAATTGCGTTTTAATGCTGACATTTAAAAAAATTATTCGCTAATAATATTCAGACGTCGTATTCTTTTGCGGACATTTTGTCGTTGTATTTTAAATAATACTTCAATGATGGTTTGTTGTTGTATTTTAAATAATACTTCAATGATGGTAGTTCATACAATTTTCACAAATTGTATTCGGGCATCGATTTTTCACGAACATACACTGTTGTATATTAAATTGCGTTTTAATGCTGACATTTTAAAAAATTAGCGCTAATAATATTTGGAAGTCGTATTCTTTCGCGGATATTTTGTCATTGTAAGAATTATATATCATTTTGTTTTAAATAATATTTCAACAATGGTAGTTCATACAATTTTCATAAATTGTATTCGGGCATCGATTTTTTGCGGACATACGCTGTTGTATAAAAATTGCGTTTTAATGCCGATGTTTTATAAAATTAGCACTAATAATATTTGAATGTCGTATTCTTTTGCGGACATTTTGTCATTACATTTTAAATAATATTTCAGCAATGGTAGTTCATACAATTTTCACAAATTAAATTGCGTTTTATAAAATTAGCGCTAATAATATTCGGGCGTCGTATTCTTTTGCGGACATTTTGTCATTATATTTTAAATAATATTTCAACAATGGTAGTTCATACAATTTTCACAAATTGTATTGATTTTTCGCGGACATACGCTGTTTTATATTAAATTGCGTTTTCATGCCGAAGTTGTATAAAATTAGCGCTAATAATATTCGGACGTCGTATTCTTTTGCGGACATTCGTCATTGTATTTTAAATAATTTTTAATCAATGGTAGTTCATAAAATTATCACAAGTTGTATTCGGGCATCTGTTTCGATCCTTTGTGTCTAATTCTGAATGCTATCTAACATTTTAAGGTTTATTTATTTATTGACGGATATTGCCACTTTAGAAATTACCATGTCATTGGTCCAGCAGCACGTCGAAATGATTCAATATTCATAGACATAGACTAAACAGATTTCTTTTTATCCAATTATAAAAATAATCCTATGCATCCTAGATATTTTTGGCTTACACAAATAGTGTTTAGCAAACAAATTTTATATTTTTATTAAATATGTATTAAGGTTGGTGAATTACTCTTTATTTGTGTTATTTTATTATATTTTGATGCTTTTATTTTGATTTTTACAAAGACTTGGTAATTTAGTAAAATATTTTATTACAAGTTGTGTTTTCATATTTACTCCACAATTCCCATACTTGATTAAAATTTTGTAGCTTGTTTTAGAAATTTTATATTTTTTATAACTGTTGAAATTTAATCACCAATGCACTTTCTATTGTTTTTTAAACTTTTATTATTGTAAAAATAATAATATAAAGTGTATTGGTGAAGGGGATTCCCTACTGAAAATGCTAAATTTGTTAATATTCTTCTTTTTGGTTCTGAATAAGGTTTTTCTAGTTTGTACTTGTTGCAAAAAGAAACTTTTGTGGTCAAAATTTTTAATTTGCAGTTTTAGGTATTTTTTTAGGTATAAATATACCTAAAAATAACTGTTATATAAAAATTTATATATCTCAGGTTCTATTGGCTAGAACTTCATGTTCAAAGTGTCATTTTGTAGGGTTATTGGTCTTCTAAAAAGTTTGGTAAAATTAGATTTGTATCTATTTAGAAAAAAAAGTTATAAGGAAAAAAAGAAAAAAAAATTTAATATTGTTTATTAAAAAGAAATTTTTTTAATTCAATTTCTAGTTGTTTTACAGGCATAATTTTACCTAACTTTTTAGATATGAGGGGGTGAGAAGCCAAGGGGTACAAGTGACTTTTTTTAAAAATTTGAGTTAAGTGCAGAAATTAGTTTTTGAAGTATATAAAATGTTGGTGGCCAAGGGGTACAAGTAATTATTTGACTGGTGCTGAGATCTGTTGGAAAAAAGTTTTCACTACTAAAACTTTGGCGGTCTTTGACTAAATCTTTGGAGGCCAACCGGTACAAGTGGTAGCTGTACCCCTTGTGCTCCAAGCCTTTTTTGGTGGCCAGCTGATACAAGTGGCAGCTGTAACCCTTGTTAAGTTTTGTTTGTGAAATATTGATCCATTCAGTAATACTGTTTTAAGGTTATGTTATGCTTGAACATTTTTGTTATCATTGTAAAGTTTACATAAAAACAAAATGAGTAACTCAGACCTTGACGAAGATGGAGACTATTCACCACTATTTGGAGGTAAGTAGCCTTAACACTTGTGATAATATATTTTTACCTTGACCTATAGTGTTGGATTGTAAAATTAATTTTTTTATTTTTATTTTGGCTTAGGCTTATAGTGTTGGATTGCAAAATTAAATAATTTAATACGTTTTATCAGTGTAGGCTATGTTACCTTTTACTGTATGCTAAGATTAGGTTAGGCCTAGCTATTAGGTCGTGTTGTGGTAGTCCTAATCAGTTTGTTCCCAGCAATGTTCTTAAAATCTTTACAAGCATAGGTCTAAGCAGTTTTATTTTGTTCAGATGATGACTCGGATGCAGATTCACACTTTGAGCCTGGAACAAAACAGATCCGGATACTGCGTAGAAGGCCTACAACACGTCATACGCCTGGTATTGAACATGACTCCTTTTTAAATGAAGGTTAGTCCTAGCATGTTTATTTTATAAGTAAAGAATGTGTTAACTGTTGACGGGCGTACTTTCGTATCAGTTTTAAACTAAGTAACTTAGGCCCTACACGATTTAAAAAAAATGATGTAATTGGACACAGAACAAATTTTTATAAAAAGTAGATACCGGTATACCATTGGTTAATGTTTAACTTAAATAGATGATGAATAAGAATAGGCTACCTAGTCAAAAATTGGGGCTTGTGCATGGTTTTAATAAAATTTGTTGTCCTGTAATAACCTACAGGACTTTGCCGTATGCCTTTAAGTTAACATTTTATTATCTTTTTTTTATTACGAATTGCTTTTCAAATAATCACAAGAAACCTTTAGTCCTTTTAGTTAAAGGTCGTAAGTTCTATGACGCTGCTGGTTTGTGTTTCTAGGTTAATATCAGCCAGGCCATATTTATATTATGCATTGGAGCTGCTTTTGTATTCAATATTGAATAACTTCTTGGGCCCACTTAAGTTTGAAGGGACAAGTAAAAAATATGGTGGCTACTTGTTTAATGGCAAACAATTGCAAAGTAGGTAAGCTACTACCATTTAAACTACAATAGTTGTTTTTTTCAGGTGAGCAAGAATATGACCAAATTGCTGGAACCTCTAGAGAAGATAGTGCGATTGCTGTAAACGGTGCAACAGCTGCCGGAGAAGATAGACCACCCACCACAGACGATGAGCCAACTAGGCCAACTGAACAAGAAGGACCAACTTACGGAGAAGGACCACCTGATGAAGAAGATCAGTCGTCAGAAGATGAACCACGGCCTAAGCGGGCAAAAAATCCCGGGCGTAAAAAAACTCGAAGAGTTGAGTCATGGAAAAGGAACATTTCTCAAAAGAAACGTAATGAGGGTAAGGCGTATATTGATAGAAAGGGCTTATCTCATCCAGAAAAAAAGGTAACGGAATATAATCATCCCTGTAGGTTTAAATGCAATGAAAATTTTGATGAAGCTAAGAGAAACCAAATTTTTAAAGAATACTGGGAACTTGGTGATTGGGAGCTCCAAACAGCTTTTTTACAATCAAGTATAAAACTAGACAAACCTGAAAGAAAGAAATCAGAAGGGAGTGGATCTAAATCTGTAAGCTGTCAGTTTTATTTATTGGAGCGCAGGGTTTGCAAAAAGTTTTTTCTCTACACCCTTGATGTCTCAAACAAGAGAATAACTAATGTGATTTCAAAAAAAGCTATTTCCTCTACAGGTATATCACCAAAGGACAAGAGGGGTCATAAAGTACCTGGAAACAAACTTTCTGAAGACAAAGTTGCATTCGTTAAAGAGCATATTCGTAGATTTCCAAGATACACAAGTCATTATTCACGCAGTCAAGCTCCAAATAAAAAATATTTATCTCCTGGCCTAAACATCAAAAAGATGTACAACTTGTACAGAGAAAGCTGCGTTGAACACATGGTAGAGCCTGTGAAGGAAAGCTATTATCGCCACATCTTTAATACGGAATTTAACTTGAGCTTTCACAGACCACATACCGACACTTGTGTTACTTGTGACAAACTGCAGAATACCATCAACAATGGAACTCCAGATGAGAAACAAAGCGCTATTACACAAAAGGAAGTACATTTGCGGAAAGCAGAATCGGCACGACAACAAATAAAGGACGCTCAAGAAACTGCCAAAGATGATACTAGTCACTTAGTGATTTGTTTCGACCTGCAAAAAATGCTACCCTCTCCGGTCCTTACCTGCTCCAGAGTTTACTATGCGCGACAACTGTGGACGTATAATTTTTGTATACACAATTTGGTAAGTAACAACGCTAGTATGTTCATGTGGCATGAGGCTCAGGCTGCTAGGGGCTGTGAGGAGATGCTCTCTTGCCTGTTGCGACTTGTAAAGATACTGCCTACAAGAGTAAAAAAAATTACAATGTTTAGTGATAATGCAGGTGGGCAGAATAAAAGCCGTTTCACAGTGAAGTTCTGGTTGTATATAGTACGTACTACCCACATTGAGGAGGTGGACCATAAGTACTTATTGTCTGGTCATTCGTATAATGATTGCGACAAAAACTTTGGAGTCATTGAAAGAGCCCACAGGAATTCAGGTACAGGGATATTTACACCAGAACATTGGATGAATATTGTTGCTAAATCGTCTAGCAGATTCATGGTAGTGAACATGGAAGACCAGGATTTCATTTCTTTGAAATCTTTGGAAGAGCATTACGTTAAGTCAGTCACAGGTATTCGTAGTATGCAATGGCTACGTTTTCAAAAGTCAGATCCCTATACACTGTTTTATAAAAACACATTCAATGCTGACATGCCTTTTTCGCAGTACAATATGAAGCCCAAGGAGGCTCCAAAACAACGCCTTCCTCAACAACTATCAGCCAAAAATGCTGCCCCAGGAATTAAAGCAAGCAAGTACAAAGACTTACAGAGCCTGCTTCAGTTCATTCCTCCATCATATCATGTCTTCTACAACAATCTGAAGATTCAGCGAGAAAGACAACAGCCTGGAAGGGGAGGAACAGTGCCAACCGATGCTGAGGAAGACCGTACTGAAGTTGAAGACGAAGAACCTGATGCCGTTTGGGAATCTGATTCTGAGTAATAACTCAGACGTAATTACGGACAATACAATGTCTCTGTATTCAATTCACTATTTTTGTTTACATTTTGTATTTTAATAAAAGTTCTCTTATACACTATTTTAATTTTTTTCTTCAACTTATTGTCCTTTGGAAGACAAGAGGTACAAGTGACGCTTTCTATCACTATTATCTTAATAACTACCATATTTCCTAAGATTTTTTCACAAAATTAGTATCTAAATTTAAGTTATGATGTGTACAACACAACTTCAACTAATTTAATTTTTAAAACAGGTT
>JAGFPH010000206.1:368407-443348 GCA_018207615.1 Philaenus spumarius
CCTAAAACAATAAATATTGTTTGATATATATCTCAAAAACCTTACCTGCTAGGAATGTGAAATGTGGTATATGTATTTGCCACAGAAGCAAGAGGCGAACTAAGAAAGAATTTTTAAATAACTGGCCTGTAAGGGTTGAAACAACCCCTAAAATAATAAACCTTTTTTGTTATATATCTCAAACGTCCTACCTCCTAGGAACGTGAAATTTGGGACGCATATTGCTCATAGGAGCTAAAGGCGCACTAAGAAAGAATTTTATAATATTTGAAATTTAAGGGTTGAAACATTCCCTAAAAAGTATTGTTTGTTATAATTTCCTTAAAGTTAGAAAACTAAAATGTTGTACATTTATTTCTTACACGATACATATAAAAAGTAAACCTGTTTTAAATTTTGTGACTTTCTGCTAAAGGGTGAAAATGTAATAACAACCCCTAAAACTATTAATATTAATTGAATACCGATTGGGAACGTGAAATTTGGTACGCATATTGCTCATAGGAGCTAGAGTCGAACTAAGAAAGAATTTTAAAATACTTTTCCTTTAAGGGTTGAAACAACAACTAAAACAATAAATATTGTTTGTTATACTTTCCTTAACGCTAGAAGGCTGATTTTTTTTACATTTATTTCTTACAAGATACATATAAAAAAATAAACCAGTTTTACATTTTTTCACATTCTGCTTTGTAAAAATGGAGTAACAACCCCTAAAATTATAATTATTATTTAAATACCGATTATGAATGTGAAATTTATACACAAATTGCTCATAGGTGCTAAAGGCGCACTAAGAAGGGATTTTAAAATATTTATATTTTTAGGGTTGAAACAACCCTTAAAACAATAAATATTGTTTGTTATACTTTCCTTAAAGCTAGAAGGATGAAATTTTTTACATTTATTTCTTACAAGATACATATAAAAAATAAACCAGTTTTTCATTTTGTCACGTTCTGCTAAGTAAAAATGGAGTAACAACCCCTAAAATTATAAATATTATTTAAATACCGATTAGGAACGTGAAATTTATACACAAATTGCTCATAGGTGCTAAAGGCGCACTAAGAAGGGATTGTAAAATATTTATCTTTTAAGGGTTGAAACAACCCCTAAAACAATAAATATTGTTTGTTACATATGTCAAACACCATACCGCCTAGGAACGTGAAATTTGGTACACTGTTGCTTATAGGCGTTAGAGGAGCACCAAAAAAAAATTATTTTTCATTTAATGGTTGAAACAACCCCTAAACAATAAAAATAGTGTTTGTTATACTTTCATTAAAGCTAGAAAGCTGAAATTTCTGTACATTTATTTCTTACACAATACATATAAAAATTAAACCAGTTTTACATTTCGTTACATGCTAATAGGGATGAAAATGTGATACAACCCCTAATAACAATAAATATAAATACTTTCTTTAAAGCTAGAGAGCTGAAATTTTGTAAATATTTCTTACAATATACACAACACACTGATAAATAAACCAGTTTCAAATTTTATTAAGTTCTGTTAAGTGGTGGAAATATAGTAACAACCCCTTAAACAATAAATATTAATTTTTATACTTTGCTTAGAGCTAGAAAGCTGAAATTTTGTACATTTATTTCTTACAAGATACATATAAAAAAATAAACCAGTTTTACATTTAATCATGTTCTGCTAAGGGTGAACATTAAGTAACAACCCCTACAACTATAAATATTAATTTAATACCGCCAAGAAATATGAATTCAGATACACATATTGCTCATAGGCGCTAGAAGGCGCACTAAGATAGGATTTTAAAATATTTAGCCTTTCAGGGTTAAAACATCCCCTAAAACAATAAATTTAGTTTTTTTACTTTCCTTGAAGCTGAAATTTTGCACATTTATTTCTTACAAAACACATGTATAAAGTAAATGAGTATTACATTTTGTTACGTACTGCTAGAGGTGAAAATGTGATATCAACCCCTAAAAATAATAAATATTTATTTTATTTTTATACTTTTCTTGAAGCTAGAGAGTTGAAATTTTGTACATAAATTTTGTACAAGATACATATAAAAAATAAACCAGTTTTACATTTTGTTACGTGCTGCTAAGACGTAAGCTGATCAAAACTAACCCGATCTATGCATTTGCATATTAAAGACGTATCTGGGTGATCTGTAAACATCCAGCTAAGACTGTGATTTACCAGTCTGTAGATTTAGTGGTTGAAAAAGAACACTCTCTTCACTCTGAATTTTTTATTTTTTTATTGATTTAATTTATTCAACACACATACAGTGACGATTTACGGGCAACCAGTGAACAATAAGTACCAAACTAATTGAAAATACATGTTATAATTCATTTTCGTGAAATAATAGATGAAAAAAAATGAGAGAAAAGTATTACAATTAATTATGAATCATAGTGATAATGACGTAGCAAAAAACAAATTCCTTGTAGCGAAGCACGGGTTTTCAGCTAGTGTCTTATAAAATTGTTCACTTATCTTAAAAATAATATATTTTAATAGTAACGTGTGAATTCAAACCTTATGATCTTTGTCTTTTCTAACTTACATGAAACGAGTTTTGGTTGAGGAATTTGTTATTTTGTTGAAATTTGATGAAATGAAAGCACTTATTTTACTTACTCTCAGTTGAGCACTTTAATATTTTAATATTAGTTGAGCACCGAATGGCGTGTAATATGCATATAAGAATAACCAGGATAATCATTGAAACACCTGGAAATACCCTGGAAATAACCAGGAATTTCAAAAATCACTTTCGGTATACACCTGAAATAGAGTCTATATTGTCACTCAATTTATGATTAGTACTTTAAAACTTTTGAAAATTAGCACTGTGTTATTAAACAATTTCACTGGGCAATGGCTTCTCTACGACTTTCAAAAAGAATGCCACTTTTGGCTTGATGACGCTCTCGAAGCTATGGGGTTCACTTCCTTGCGTATAAGATTTGTATGTACTTTTGACGGTCTTATTAGTCGACGGCGTACGAATATCCGGTGACGTCATCGGAGTAGGCCTTCAGTTATATTGCAGACGCTTGTTGTCTCGATCGGTGCAACAAATATAGTGCTTGTTTTATCATATTGGTATTGATTTGTTTTGGAAATTTTTATAATTATTCTTGCATAATAAATTCATTTTGATTCTGCTGTTCTTATTTCTAAATACAATCTTACTTATCGTAATGATTTTACTGCGACAAAATAAACTGACTTCTGATTAGCTAGTTTACAGCTGACTTTTACTAATTTAAATATTTATAACCTGATGTACATTGGGTTCAATGGATACTTAAATAATTATAGAAACTACACTTTATATAATTATTCAGTAGTTACAATTTAATTTACATACGCTCAACGTTTATTCTAATGTATTTCGGTTATGTGATCAGCTTTTCAAGCTAGTAAAGTTTACTTTTAATTTGCGATCGGTTTTCCAGTGTACTCGATATATATACAAATGGAATTTTTTAATTGTTTCTATTGATGCCATGTTATTAATAACATGTGGGTATTCATGAATTTACTTGTGATTGATAAATAAATATGTGAAAGTGTTGTGGTGTTTTTTGCTTTGAAATAATAGTTCATTTTGCATTGTTTTTTGTTGGAGGTTACATTCAGATAGGTTACAAATGTCTTTACAGTAGGTTGGTTCTGAATTTTGTATCTAGTTTATAACTATACATTGGTCATACTGAATTTAACATCTAGGTACAGTATTGTCATTGTGTCTGCTTGATTTTTGAAATTTCTATAAATATTAGCATCGTAGGCTAGTCTATTTAATAATGTTGGTACCAAAGGTTAGGTTATTGGTAGGCTACCTTTTCATTATTTTGATACGTTTGTGATTTGGTACTATTATATTTGACTTTGATCGACTTCTAGAATAGTGTCTGGAAGAGTTGTAGACTTTGTTAGTATTACTAGTATCGTTGTGTGAAACATTGGATTTATGGAAACATGACTGATTGTTATTTTGACTTTGAGTGAGCTGTTTGCTCTCTATTTTTGAGGCTTCAAGGGCTATGGCTTTGGTTAGAATATTGTCAAAAGATGACAATTTTGATTGTAAAATATTTTCTCTTAACCAGTTATCTCTCAGACCTCGAATGAATTGAGCTCTTAGAAAAACATCGGCAATTGATAAAATTTTGTCACATTCACATTTAGTTACAAATTCACAATCTGTTAAATCATGTTGAAGATCAGCTACAAATTCAGATACTGATTGGTTTTCTGTTTGGTAAAGATTTAGGAAATAATGTTGGGAAACTACAACACTTTTCATAGGTGTAAGCATTTGTTTGAAAGATTTTATTAGATCTTCATAGCTGAATTTATTTACTGGTTTTTCTGGGCCTAAAAATGAAGCTAGGGTATTGTAATGGACAGATCCAATTGAAACACGCAAAAGTTGAGAATGTTTTTCATTGTCAGTTACATTTTTCATTGAACAATAATTTTCAAGACAATCTACATAGTTTAGAAAATTTTCCTTTTTAGAATCAAAGTTTTCAAATGGTATGAGTAACAATTTTGTCAGGAATATTTTGCAAACACAGTTTAAAACATTTGGCTCCTTACAAAGATGAGCAGTTCAGTTTGGTCCAAATAAAATTGTCTTACCCAGCATCAGGGCCGTAGTTAGCTTTGACGGGCCCCTTTCGTAATAATATTTTCCTAACAATCCCTTGTAGTTTACCTTATAACTTCCGGTCCGCCATTCGTGGTCGAATTGTTGCGCATTCGAGCAGTCAGTCAGGTGTTTAACTGATTTGGTTTTAGTAGCTTTTGGGTAAATTCTCATTACACTTTTGGGATGGTGAATAAAATAAGTGGGATTTATTATAAGAACAACAAATATTTTTCTAATTAACTTGTTGATATTATTTATTTTGAAGTTTGCAGTGTCGCTGAGGGCCCGGGCCCCGGTAAAATGACCCGAGAAAACGTCTGACTACGGCCCTGCCAGTCATAGTTTCGATCAACTTTGTCATTGTCTTTATATGTTTTACCTGGTCTCGGACCTGATTGTCTATTAGTTGAGTTTCCACAGCTTGTTCTTTCTTTTCTATTTCTCTTTTAGGTATAATAATGTTGTAATTAAATTTAAGCTGGGGAATTGAGCACAAAACTCTTACAGACCTTTCTCTAAGCCCGTTGACTAACAAAGCACCGCCATGCGAGAAACTTCTGTTGTGGAAGGAAAGAGGGAGGAAAAAGTTAATATGGTGTCCATACATAAAATTTTCCATGGTTAAAATAAGCATTTAACGCAGAATTATGGATGAATGGATATAAAAATAATTTCTGGTGTAACTTAATTAAATTACCTTAGAAGAATTACTGTCAATAAGTGATTACAGTTATAATATAAGCATATCTGAATGCTTGTGATTACCAAAATTGTAGATATTATTTAAAACTATTACAAAATGTTATTTATTCTGATTGTATTATTTGTTTATTTTTATAGAACAAGAAAGAGAAGTATCATTATTACAAAACACCTTAAGGAAATCTCTTGCCAAAAACCAAGAGTTCTTGAAAGAATTACAAGAATTAAAATCACGTGAACTCACGTTGACAAGAATTTTAAATCAGCAGAAAGAAGAACAGGAGAAATTAGAAAAGAATATTTGCACACTTTGTGAAGTTCCATCCTTTCTGGTTCAAGTGGTGGATTTGAGCACCTGAAAACGATTACTTAGAATATATATATTTATTTGGCTGTGAAAGCAATTGTTTTTCCAAATACATTAAATACTTCCTACTTTGACTTTTATACATATAATTATTGTGCTTAATAAGTACTGTTAATACTAAATATTTATGTAACTATATAGTCGGTTTATTGCAAAAAGTCACTAAGTAACAATTTTACTATTTCAGGGCTAAAAGTATTTATTAGTACTCTCTGAGGATATATCTTTCACTGCAAAAACTCCCTAAGTGCTTAGAATATCCTAAAAACCTATAATTTAAAACTATTATTATCACTAAGTGTTTAAAGGTAAAAAATAAAGGAGAAAATTTCATTAAGTAACTTAGTGAATTTTTCTGTAAATAAAATAATATTGTAAACCATTTTTGTACTGCTAAAACTCACTAAGTAACTTTAATGAGATTTAGCAGTGAAATAATGTTTGTCTTGAGAGTTTCTTTGAGAAAACCTTGTCAATTAGTAATGTAACTATCAACAAACCATTTTCAGGATTACATGGTGAAATATTTGTAGATTGTTTCCTTATAATAAAACAAAAGAAGAAGATTTAGTAATTGTTAGATCTCACATAGAAAGCTTCCCATCTGTAGAGTCGCATTACTGTAGAAAATAATGCACAAGCAGAAAAATAAACTAGACAAAATTAGATCAAACAATGATCCAGAATTCTTATCTGTAACTGTTGACTTACACAGTGTCCTCCAGATTCCATCAGGAGATGAGTCCCTTTTGTATTACATGCGTAAATTATGTCTGCATAATCTAACTGTTTATTAATCTAAAATACCAAATGAAGCCCATTGCATTTTGTGGTTAGAGATTGATGGGAAAGGGGGTAGTAATGAAATTGGTACTGCTCTGGATTGGTAAGTCATGGATTGATGATTTACCAACAACAGTCAAGGAAGTTTCTATCTTTTCTGACAAAAATGTTCCGGTCAAAATCGCAATTAGCACATTTCAGCATTATTTCTCTTCCTTACACAGACCACTCGTATCCAAGTAATAGAGCAAAAGTTCCTTGAGTCTGGGCATTTCCAAATGGAAGTCGACAGCATACACAGTGCTATTGAAAAACAAAAGCATGTCATTCTGTAACTGATTGGATGAATGTCATGCGCATTTCAAGAAGTAATAGAAACCGAAAACATGCTAATCCTGAATCCTGAAACGATTATCATTTGGAAATTTTTATGACCTGAAGGATTAGTCTCGGCGAATGATAAAGAACAGACTAAAGACGAGAATGGTGATACGATTAAGTGGTTAAAAATCAAATGCTTACATTACAAAAAAGCAATTCCTGGAGTAATAAAACTTCGTTACAATTTTGATGAACAATATAAGATTCTGCATATTTTTTCACGTGGACGCCGAGAATGTGTAAAAGAAATTTAAAAAATGCTATGCAACTAATCTTATCAAGAAAATAAGAAAGATTTGTTAAAACTGTGTACAAAGGTATCATTCTGAGAGAACTTCATGGTTGGTATGAATCATTACCATGCACTAAAAATCTTGTGGATATTGCACCAGAGCCTGCAAATGATGAAGAATAAATTAATACTTTTTTTTAGGAAGCAGAAAATAATAAAGAAAAGTAGTTTTAAGTTCATATAATATTCTATTCTTTAATTTTTTCTTAATGTTCTTAAACATGAATAATAATCTCTGTTTTTGGTAATTTCCCAATTTTTACTGGAAATGTAATGAGCTGTAATTGTTGTTAGTTTTAAAGGGTATTACTGTATAATAATCAATTATTTTTAGGCGATAATTATTTTTTGTTATTATTTAAATTTTAAAATTTGTTAAAAATATAATAACAAATTTGTTTAGTTATCAAGAACAAATTACTTAATTTTAACAATTTGTTTTTATTCTCTACACTTGGCAAAATAAACTAGGAAATTTCTGGTGTTCAACAAACTGTAAGTTTTTACCAATATTTCCAGTGCGAGAAATCATTAAGTGCAACATTAACTCAGTTATTTTCTTTCTGAAATATAAGTAATTTTTAAAAGGTGTTTCTCTTTGTAAATGATAAATACACTCCTTAAAGAGTATGACAGAACAATAAAATCCTACTATTTTGTGATACCTGATTTATCATGCAAATATCAAATTTAAAAATTGATTATTTCAAAATGTTGAAAATGTTACTTAGTGACGTTTTGCAATAAACTGACGAATATTATAATAATCGTTTGTACACAAATTTAATCTTGTTATAATTAATATAATATTATTTAATAATAATAACAGCTGTTTGTATAATAAACTTATTTTATACAAGTAATGCCTTTGAAAGATCAATTAATTACCTTGTCATTCAATGTCACAAATTAAAAACACGTGAGTTAGATTTGAATAAAATGAAATTAATTAATGTCGTTGACCAAAATAATCAGTAGTGTAGGAGCTTTCTTTTGTTTCTGACGGCATTTTATTTATTTCTGATGAGTTCTTTTATCCAACAATTTCTGCAGAGGCAAGAAGATAGGGTTTGCCACTCCCTTTACCCGTTGTATTTATTTTAACGGCAGCTCATACTTAGATAATGTATTGCTCTATTATATGTACTGCTGATTATTGTTCAAATAATCAGAAGCAATTTAAATCCAGGTAAATAAATAGCAATCTATATTTATTAACTTCATTATAAAACTAATATCTTGGGATTACAGATAAATTTGTATATGAATTAATTAAATATATCCATTTAAGAATCAACTCATTTCTGTCCCAGGAACATCATTTGAAAACCATTTGCAAGTTAATAAGTTCATTTCCAGCATTTTAAAGTTTTTCTACTTATTGTATTTGTTTATAAGCCTTGATGTATAGGTTTTCACACAGTCTTTCAGAACATGATGAAGAACTTCAAATGGGTCACACTTCATTCAACTACTTATAGGCCGGGCGCTACACGGGTTGAGTATGCACTAAAAGTCTGACAAAGTTTGACTTTTGATTATTGTTGGGGATATCTAGTAGATGAAAAAAATCGATGATGTCGCGTTTCTAGGGTGGTCACAACTTGGGGAGGAGGGGGGGAATTTGCGCGCGTGAATGGTTTACGTTTCCGCGTCTAACTCTAAAACGGTTAAAGATAGAAAGGTGGTTTAAGCGTCTATCTACTCCTAAATATATTTCCCTTCAAAAAGTTTATAACAACTTTTCTTCTATCTCTTATACTTTAGGCCCCAATCAACATTTCTTGCAAAAAGTAAAATTTGAAATTACTTTAAAATGAAATATCGGAAATATTGTACGTTTTTAGGACATGTTACAGAACATTTATTGTTAGAAAAACTAACAAGTAGGTACAACAACACCAAGTTTTTGGAAATCAGTGCAAAAACAACAGAGCTACATTTAATTCTGTAAGAGTAGGCGTGGAAAATTCGTAGTAGTATCGAGGCGCGCCAGGGATAGCAAGTCGCGCACGTGAACGGTTTGACTGCAAGAGACTAACTTAAATTTAAAGTAACATTATTGTATTTTATTATAGAACCTATAAATGATGTCGATAAGATAATACCACATAATTATAACAGATAAAATTAGTAATAATAATATTAACTAATTTAGTACATATGGTTGAACAAGTTTAAGTTACTTACTTTTAGTTTATGTATTTGAGGTACACGAAGTTTCCTTTCATCCCTCTTCAATTTACGTTTGCAGCAATAGCAATCTTGAATCAATTCAGCTATTTACACTATTTATAATGTTTATGTACATTTTCTTTCAAACTTCTACTTGTTTTGGGTGATTCTGTTGGCTTACATGTCTCCCTTGTCTTCGCTCTCTTCATCAGTTTGTACATTTTTGAAAGGGTTCTTGCAAGCACTACCACATTTACAATATGAGCAACAAGTAGACTTGTTTGTTGAGCAACCACAGGTGTTCCTTGAACAGTTTTTGCACTTGCAGGGTTGAACTAATGATGCTGGAGTTGCTGGCAGAGTCATCAGTAACGGGCGGAATGTATTATTTTTGTCTTTGTAATATCCATAGCTATCTAGGTCCAATGGTTCAACAAATCTTTGCAGAGAGTTTTCCCATAGATGTAACTGTGCAGCACATCTAAGGATATGCAGTTTGTAGCAGTCAGATGTGCATGCTAATTTTCTGAGATTTTCTATAGCAGATTGAGTGGTGGAAAACTCAAGAAAGCGGCTCTCATCGCATGATTGGCCTTTCTTTTTAATAAGTTGAAGGTATAGCAACTCTAATTGGTGAATTGATTCCTGTGATATTGGCAAGTCACATAACGACAGCAGTACCGGGTAGGAGTTTCTGTTTTTCATAAAGTATTTAAATGCTGTCTTTTTTGTACTTATTTTACTGGTAGTGTCGCATCCGGTTAAAGCATGTGTGGCAGGCAGCACTTCGCATAAATCTTTCCCTAAGCATGATGCGGCAATATGACATCCTAAACCCCTTCTTTTGTCTCCGGTACCAACTCTCATCCATAACCCTTTACAACCCAGTTTTTCAAATTCTATCCAGAACTTAATACCAAGAACAAATACGTCTGTGTCCGGGCTATGGAAATTACATGCTCGACGTTTGTGTCAGAAGTAAGGCAATCTTTAACGAGAATATACATTCTGGTGTCAGCTTCAATATGATTACTAGCAAGGTTTGGCATTTCAGAGATTTCGCCTGTATAATTTTTAGAAAAACATTTCTTTCCCTCTGCAAAACAGCCAGATAAAACCAATAGTTTTCCCTTGCGAATACGAATCGTTTTCAAAATATAATTAGAAATGTATTGGACTAGATTTTGTTTGTTTTCTGTAAACAACAAATAACGAGACCACTGAGTCGGTACTTTCGTCAAGTCATTGTGTATTTTAACAACCAAGGGGAGTTTGTTACCAGCTCTTAGTTCTTGTTCGACACACTTCATTGAAGAATCGTTGTAACAGTCGTAAACAACATCAACTCTACTGGTATTTCTTTGGTTGAGTGCCATTTCAATCTTAGTCATGTAACGTCCATCAACAACTTCTATCATTTGTCCTTATCAACTATCCAGTCCCCAAATAGTTATCCTTTTCTCCGCCAGATGTCGACTCCGTACGGTATCTGAAGCCGTACACTCTGCCTTAGTATCCAATGGCATTTTGTAATCCGACAAACGATCAGCTGTGTCTTTATCTCGTCAAGTAAAATTTCGCTTTGTCATGAGTTTGTGTAAAGCGTCGGCCATTAGACCGTTACAAACGAAAACTTTCAGACGCTGCCAAGTGGTCGTAATGTTACCAAACTTTAAATAATTTGATCGGGGTAACGTGTGTCGCTGAAGAACATGAATTACTTCTAAACCTTTTGTTTTCCGCATACCAGGTAGAATATTTTAGCTTTACCTTAATAATTATAAAATATTACTTGTAAAACTTAATTAGGTTATTTCCACTTTTGCTTCATGTACAACTTCCTAACTCATTTTGTTCAATTTATTAGAGAAACCTATGTATTTCTTTTTACAACAGCCTAAACTTAAATGTAATTCTTACAGCCTAAATTTTAAATGTAATTCTTACAGCCTACAAAAAACTATAAAGCCGATATCATTTTGGTTATTGTTAAAGCCTAAAAATATTTCCACAAACAAGCCTAAAGTGTCATGCATTAATTAACTATAACTGTGTAGTATTTCTGCAGTGTAACAGATATTGAAAACTTTTAATAAGCTATAAGCAAAACATATGGCTGATATGTAACTAAACGTTAACATTTCTTTTATGTTACCATGTGGCTTACCTAACATGTACAGACAGTGTTATGCAACATTACGCATGTTATATTAACAATCACAATCTATGTAGCAATTTGCTATTTGTGCTACAAAATTCAATAAAACAGCCAACTCAAAGAACTATCATTTTATGCTTATTTAAATAACTGCAAGTTTTCTAAAAAGGAAATTGTTATCTGTGTTATACAGTTAAACTGGTCCAACTGCAGGGGATGTTTAATGCAATGAGATAACCTGCAACTACTACAATTAGAAAAGGCCTACCTTGCAACTGAAAATTGAATACATAATCAAAATATTTCTACTGAGTTTTAATTAGAGACAGAAGTTAATTTAAAATGAGAACTATCTGCATTTGTTCTTTTCTTTTATGTTAAGTGTTAAATAGGCTGTATTTTGAAAGTAATTTTTGCATATGTGTACTACTTAGGATATGTTAGTATTAAATAATTTGGGAGGAGCAAGCTAGCACATTTCGGACTTTAGCCCTAAGGGCCACACATTAGAAATTTTACACCTTTTTTTTTATATATATATAGAGAGACGTCTCATAATAAATTTTTGTCTATTTATTCAATTAATTATAATTACCTTTTAGAGTTGGCCAACGACAAATATATATTTTTTTCTTAAAACAAATCCATGGTATTTCATGTCAAAACTTTGTAACTTGTAAATCTTTTTTTGTATAATTTCTGTAATTATTATTAAAAGGGAGGGTTTTTGAATTTTATTTTGGGAAGGGTTTTTAAATTAAATTTAATAAAATATATATGTTTTCTTTTTTTAAATCTCAATCTTTTTTGTATTAAGGGCATATTAATTATCTTTTTGTATTAAGGGCTTATAAACTTTTATTTAACTTGGTTAATAAACCTAAAATTATACATATTTCTATGGTTTATTGAGGTAACCTTTAGGTATCCTGTGCATTGTAAGAGATAAGCTGAAATATTCCTACTTTTGGTGATATTTAAATTCTAAGGTAAGTCTTGAACAGTACCAATCTATGTGGCCCAGTATCGTTTCCGTTCCCTTAATTATTCTTTTTGTAAGATTGGTACAGTCATTTGATGTTTTGCTAAGTCTTCAAAATATTCCATCTTAGAAATTACTGCGTTTGGAGTGCTATGTATTAGAGCCATTCCATCAAAAATGTTGACTTGGTTTTGAAGTTGGTCTAAGGTTTGCATAGACTCATTGCAATGAGAATCACTTTTTATAACATTGATTAGTTCCGACGTAATACTTTTTTTTAACTGTCCATTTTCAAGAGCTAAGCTAGAAGGGTATGGCATTAACTCGTGCTTCATTACTTGATCCAAACTTAAATTTCTTTGAGAGGCCAACAAAATTGTTTTAGCAATGCTTTCATCTTGTGATGTTGTTTTATTCTTCTTGTTTTTTTCTGTAGGCATAGAATTAAATGAAAAAGTCTTATTGCAATGTATTGGGGCAAACAGTCCTTTGGTCTTTCGATCCATTCTTTCAGTTTTAAAAGTTTTATATTGATCTTGAGCTAGTTTCTCCATACTAAGAAGGAAAGAGGCCGCTGTTTCTGATGGTGACAGTGTCCCACTAACAATGTTTCTCAGTGGAGTATTTGATTCAAGATTGCTATTGCTGCAAACGTAAATTGAAGAGGGATGAAAGGAAACTTTGAGTACCTCAAATACATAAACTAAAACTAAGTAACTTAAACTTGTTCAACCATATGTACTAAATTAGTTAATATTATTATTACTAATTTTATCTGTTATAATTATGTGGTATTCTCTTATCGACATCATTTATAGGTTCTATAATAAAATACAATAATGTTACTTTAAATTTAAGTTAGTCTCTTGCATTCAAACCGTTCACGTGCGCGACTTGCTATCCCTGGCGCGCCTCGATACTACTACGAATTTTCCACGCCTACTCTTACAGAATTCAATGTAGCTCTGTTGTTTTTGCACTGATTTCCAAAAACTTGGTGTTGTTGTACTACTTGTTAGTTTTTCTAACAATAAATGTTCTGTAACATATCCTAAAAACGTACAATATTTCCGATATTTCATTTTAAAGTAATTTCAAATTTTACTTTTTGCAAGAAATGTTGATTGGGGCCTAAAGTATAAGAGATAGAAGAAAAGTTGTTATAACCTTTTTGAAGGGAAATATATTTAGGAGTAGATAGACGCTTAAACCACCTTTCTATCTTTAACCGTTTTAGAGTTAGACGCGGAAACGTAAACCATTCACGCGCGCTTCTTCCCCCCTCCCCCCCGAGTTGTGACCACCCTAGAAACGCGACATCATCGATTTTTTTCATCTACTAGATATCCCCAACAATAATCAAAAGTCAAACTTTGTCAGACTTTCAGTGCATACTCAACCCGTGTAGCGCCTGGACTATTACAGGGTGCATCAATTTATGATTTTTGGTCTCAGTATCCATTATGTATAACTGATCGAATGCTGGCAAACTCTGGGACTTGCATCTAAATTGTTTATGTTGTGGCATTCTAAAACAGTAAAACCCACATGCCATGAGATACTTTACTTCAAATAAAGTGAAGACTAGTGTGTTGTAGCTCCGGATGTCTTCCAGATAATGTTATAAAGGTATGTCTTGTAATTATATTTTGTAAGTCTGGGTGGGCCTGGAAAATATGTATCCTTACACTCCTTTTGTGACAACACAGTGACGTTCTGCCGACCTAGCAATTAAAAATCAAAGTACAATATCTACATTCATCAAGGAGATCACCTACATCAAAATATGAAATGTTAATAATGTTACAATGAACATCCAATTTTAAAATAATGTTCAGGTCTGAAATTCATGTTGGCATCAAAAAGTTTAACTTGTCCTTCTCTATTCAGTGCTTTTTGATTTCTGTCATTAGCCTTTTCTTGTTGACAAGTAGTTTTCGATAGATTCCACGTTGCATTTTTGAGGCCTGCATTTGTCTCACATTAACAAAAAGCCATATAAAATATTAACATATGAGATGTAAGCAATAAATTACAAATAAAGTAAGTGTTTGGTATCAAGACAATTCATTTTCATTCCTGCACTCCATCAATTGTTGTATAACTCAATAAACATGCTAAAAGTCATGTACGCCAACAACCAATATATGACTTGCTAAACAAATATATAGTTTTAAAGAAACAATTTGTTTGGTCAATGTCACAGAGGACGCTACCCCATCAAGCAAAGATAATTTGCCTGTTTTCAACCATGAAGTTGGTGCACATATTTAGGAAGCCATCATAGCAGCACTATCAGGAGCGGATCTTGGCATTTTTATGGCGATGGAAAAAATTGGATGATACTTGTAATTGGAAAATAAGGAGAATAATAGACCATTATTCTTTTGTCAAAGATTCGATATATTATAACAACAAAGGTGCAGGAAACTAAAAGTGTTGGGGATGGTGGGCGCGGCTTATACTTTCGAGATCCGAGCCAGCTGGTCGCCAATCCCGCCGGAAGTGGAGCGACAGTGAGTCTGTATTTAAAAATAGCTGCATAGTATCTGTGAAGTGGAGTACTGTCAGCAGATGACTTGAATGCTTGCTTATGGAATGCGGTCGCTATTGGCTAGAGCGCCTTATTCCCAAGTCTCGCCCATAGTAGCGTGATTGTCATGGTGACGGCAGCTCCTACCACTAGTTAGTGCTGTGGTGGGAGAACTCTTTCCCGCACCCCGCTGCCCCCTCGCAAGCATTCAAGTCATCTGCTGACAGTACAGGGCAGCGGAGTGGGGCGACCCATTCGCCCTGAGCGGTGGGGTGGGTATGGAGGAGTATTTCACCCCCACCGGGCCCCATCTGTCACAACACAATTCCATATAACCTCCTCAAATCAGTCATCAAACTTTTTAGTAACCACATTATCGGCATAATCGATTGACTGATATGAGGAATAGACTAGGGATGGGTCGATATTGATTCCACCGATTCTCGAGTCGATTCCAGGCCCGGCCACCACCGATCTCTGCAAAAACGTCCGTGTACGCGATTGCCGGGTTTATTTTCCTCGTTACATTCCAACTCCACCGCTACCGGGGCTACTGCGAATACGCTATCAGTACTGGACTGGACTCACAATGTGGATTTAAAGTATTCCGAAAATCTACACTGCACCAAAGTACAATAGAGTAGCCGTAGCCGCTACTTTGATCCGTTAGTAGCGATAGCTTTGTGTGTCTGCAAAGTAACGAATACAAAATACTGATTACAGTACTTCCGACACACCTCTATTACGTTTGTGCGCGTAGTTCGCATTTGATAGGTTATGGTATGAATGTTGTTTAGAGTTATAATTATGAGATTTTAAGCGAGGTTGATTACGAGTTTGTTATTTGTTTGTTATCTCATTGTGTTTATGCGGTTGACTATAATTTCTGTATTGTTTAGGTAAATAGGGGTTTCCTTTCTGTGACATACCCAAGACGACAGCTATACAAGTAGTTGCTGACTGGGCAAGACTGGAACATGGAAAGAGGTGGAAGAGCATCCCTGGATTGAAGATGAGCAAACTTTCACTTCTTGGCCCATCAAGACAAATTGCATCTGACATTTTATTATTAAGTAGGTGCAAGCTAAAGGAGGCGGTCGCTTTAATCACAGGACATAGCCACCTTAGGAAACACATGAAGAACATGAGAATCCTAAATCCAGAAAATGTGGCCTGCATGAGGAAACCACAGAACATCTAATCTATGAGTGTGAGAGGCTGGAACAGATCAGTTATGAAATCTTTGGCAGACTGAACAAGGGACAAACCATACCTCAAGACAACCTTGTTAAGAGGATTCTTAAGTTCAACGGGCTTATGGATCTTGACAAGGGTAACTGAGGGATCAACATCCTTACATGGGAGCACAATAAGCCCTAGAGGCTGATGTGCATAAGGTTCTGGACCGCCCACAGAAGAAGAAGAAGAAATAGGGGTTTTCCGTGCGCAGCCGAGTACGGGACTTTCAAGCAAGCACGGAAAAACTTAATGGGCGAGTTACGTACAATATTTTTCATTATCCTAGACCGAAAAAGCAACATACTTTTAATTAAAACATCTTTTTATTAAAAATATATGTATTTTTGACATTTTTAAAATACAGTGTGTGGTATCGCTTTATATGTTTTGGGGTACGGGCAAACTGATTTTGAGAGTTTAAAAGTCGTAGCGCATCGGGGTTAAGTATTTGGGTCAAACTTTTGAAAATATTGGTTCAACATTTAGAAAATTCTGCGTAGGGTATCATTTTATATGTTTTTGGGTACGGGAAAACCGATTTTGACAGTTAAAAGTCGTAGCGCTTCGGGATCACGTTTATGGATCAACTGTTGAAAATTCTGTGTGGGGTATCGTTTTACATGTTTTTGGGTACTGGAAAACCGATTTTGACAGTTAAAATGTTGTAGCGCTTCGGAATCACGTTTATGGATCACAATATTGAAAATTCAGTGTGGGGTATCGTTTTAAATGTTTTTGGGTACGCAAAACACGATTTTGACAGTTAAAAGGTCGTAACGCTTCTGGATCACGTTTATGGATCAAAATTTTGAAAATTCCGTGTGGGGTATCGTTTTATATGTTTTTGGGTACGCGAAACACGATTTTGACAGTTAAAAAGTCGTAGCGCGTCGGAGTCACGTTTTTGGGTGAAACTTTTGAAAATATTGGGTCAACATTTATAAAATTCTGTGTAGGGTAACGTTTTATATGTTTTTGGGTACGGGAAAACCGATTTTGACAGTTAAAAAGTTGTAGCGCTTCGGGATCACGTTTATGCATCAACATTTTGAAAATTCTGTGTGGGGTAACGTTTTATATGTTTTTGGGTACGCGAAACCCGATTTTGACAGTTAAAAAGTCGTAGCGCTTCAGGATCACGTTTATGGATCAACATTTTGAAAATTCTGTGTGGGGTAACGTTTTATATGTTTTTAGGTACGGGAAACCCGATTTTGACAGTTTAAAAATCGTAGCGCTACGAGATCATGTTTATGGATAAAAATTTTTTAAATATAGTGTGGCGTAACATTTTATATGTTTTTGAGTACGGGAAAACTGATTTTGACAGTTAAAAAGTAGTTGCGTGTCGGGATCATGTTTATGGATCAACATTTTGAAAATTTAGTGTGGGTGTAACGTTTTATATGTTTTTGGGTAGGCGAAACCCGATTTTGACAGTTAAAAAGTCGTACCGAGAATTATGCGTCATTTTTATGTCACTTGGCTTTCCACCCAGGTCTATACAGATAGAAAACAGCTTTTTTTGTACAGTATAGTGAAAAAAAAAAAAAAATATGTATATACATTTTATAATGAATCCAAATCAGCAGTTTTATGTAAGTTCCTCTTAGTTCGATAACAATATTAAAAAATAATATTAACATCAAAGAACCATGCAGTTAAAATTAAATAACAATGTTTACTTCCCTTTACAATTTTATGGTCAATGGAATCGGGAATCGATTTCTTGGAATCGGTATCGGAATCGATAAATTTGAGAATCGACCCATCCCTAAAATATACCCATTACTAATTCCAATAATTATTAACATGTTGAAAAAAAAAGCCTTCGGGTAACATTATAGAAAAAGAAAGGCTGATATTGAAAAACAAGACCAACAGCAGGCTAAAGCAATAGGCAATTTTTTCCGTGGTGCCTCTGGATCAGCTGATGCTGGACCTGGACCCTTGGATGATATCGTGCTTGGATTACAATCTCAAAATGATGAACTTGGATTGCAGGTAAGAGAGAATATCATTTTAGTACCTTTAATTGTATACGCTGTTTAACAAATTACAATACTAACTTTGTGCTAAAATTCGCCAAAAATATTAAACGAACCCCAATCCAAAAGTGTTCTGTACCTTTTTTGTAGAGAAAGGTTCAAAGAATTCATATATGCAATTATAAAATGTATTGATACAAAATTGTAAAAGTTATTAGCTCAAGAAACAAAAAATGTTCAGTAACGAAAGGAAAAAGTTCAACTTTAGGTCTACGTAACAATAGTAAAAATATTTTCATAAGTGTAAAAAAGTTTTGTAATTTAGTTCTAAATAGAACTGTATACAAATATTTAACAATTTCAAATTTAGTAAACAGAAAATAACGGTTTTTATGATCCTACTACATGGCTGCTAAGAAAACATGCCAAGTTTGAAACGTAATTTAGGAATATATGCTTTCACCAAAAGTGAAATATTATTATAACAAAATATAGAGAATAAATCAAAGAATTGAACTATATACTTGTAAATTATCTTTTCATAAAAGTGTTAGACTAAGAATTATTTGAATTTCAAAAGTGAGGTAAATCGCACCCATGCTGTGAGTGCAGAAACGGTCGCCTATTACTTGCCATGCTAGGCATCGGGCCAAAAGACGTTAGAATCTGTTAGATTCAAATTTTCCATGCCGCTCTTGGGAATGAAATTATGGCTTGTTTCTCACAGTTTTAGAGACAAATCTATCCCTCGAAACCTTATTCTGTTTACACCAAATAGAACCTTGAATCTCCCTATTGACAAACATATAAAAAAATGTCTATAAATAGAACGAACACTCCCACTTCTGATGTATTATAGATAAGGCTGTTTTATTGGTTGGAAAACCAACTAATTGCAAGTGTATAGAAAACGCCCAATTTCTTGGGAATGGTTAGACCGATTTCTGATTGGATGGCAGTTTTAGAATGGGGAGACTGTGATAAATCTATATGTATATAAATATAACTAAGAAAATAAAATGATCGAGCTGTAGGTAGGGACAAAGAAACTGGAATTACGCCCATATAGGCGTGTTACGTCACAGTTGTTCTCACAACACATAAACTAAAACGATGATTACGTATGTAAATATACAGTTTAGAAAACAACTTGTAAATACAAAAATTAAAGTTGGAAACATTACCTTTCCAATGGTGTTTGTCTTTTTGAGATTGGATGATTTTTAGTGGGTCAAATGTTTGATACAATCACGCGTTACAAATATGTTGTCTGCCAGTTTAAGAGTGTATATTATTTTTTCCACATAAGACAACAAAAAAATACAAGCTAAAATTTTAAAATATATATTTTTTTTTTACTGAATCTCTTGGTAACAGAATATGAAAAAGTTTTCGGTCAAGATGATAATCCCGAAAACGGTTTAATTGCCACTGAGGATGAAACCAAATTATGCTTTGAGCATGGACAACAGCCAGAGACGCTTCAAGGCATTTTACCACCTTCACGGACGATAAATTCAGCAAAGAATTTAGAGGTTTGTATGCATTATTTATATTTATTTTACGCTACGAGATTGGACCAACCGAAAAAAATTTCTGTTCTTTTAAGAAATGAATCCTAAATTAAATATAACAGAAGTACTGTAACAACTAAAAAGTACTGAACAGTAGACGTATGTCTCTGCATGGATTTTTATTTTTAATTGTAACCATTTTCAATGGAATTTAACACTAAAATATCAATTTATTGAGCAAGTTACTCACATGTTTTATCATAAATGTTTTCAAAATATTTAAATATAAATGCTTAATATATCTAACTATAAATCAGTATAGTCAGATTCAGATAGTCAAAATGCAAGATGACTGATCCCAAACGAAGCAATACCTCGTTTCGCTCTTAATTAATATAATACCAATATAATTAATATTGGTATCACTTTTTCAGGATTTTGGAGACGCTGGTGATGAAAATGAAGGCGTACTTGACGACTCTATCTCACACGACCCCGGAGAGTGGCTAGCTTTTATCACTGATAACATCTGCCAACATAAAACAATTGACAGAGAAAATAAAAAAAATTATTGAAAATGAAGCAGAACGATGGAAATAAGTTCTTAAAAGAATTGTGTTTATGGTAGAATTTTTAGCCTCACAAAACCTTGCATTTCATAGAAAATCTGACACTTTGTATGATAGAAACAATGGAAATTTCTTGACAATCATGGAGTTTATAAGCAAGTTTGATTCCGTAACAGCTGAACATTTGCAGCGTATAAATTCCAAAGAAGTTTTTGTGAATTATCCTGGAAAAGGAATTCAGAATGAAATAATTAACCTTCTTGGCTTAAAAATAAAAAAGCTCATTTTGAAAGAAATTAAAGATTCTAAATACTATTCAATTATTTTGGATTGTACACCTGATGTGAGTCATACAGAGCAACTTCAGGGTGTCTACCAACCTGGAAAACCTGGAATACCTGGAAAAGTCAGGGAATTTCACTCAACCTGGAAAAGTAAGGGAAAAGTCAGGGAATTTTGTGAAAAATTGTTGAAAGTCAGGGAATTTTATTAGAGCCCGAAAAATGTCGTGAAATGTTCTAAAGAATCTTACAACAATACCAATGTGAATAAGTATACATATACTTTAGAAAGTCAAGACCATTAGTTTATTTGTTACGGGTCAATTCATTTCAAATCAACCAATATGAATCAAAATTTATTTATTTTTTTACACAAGTTAGCACAACTATCACAGAGTTGAAATCAGGGGTTTTAAAATTTTTAGGGCTTTTAGTTTTTTTTTTTAGGTGGCCATTTTGTATTGGCGTGTCGGTGAAATTTACAGAGGTTAGCGCAAAGCTCTGTATCTCCCGTGTTTTTCAAGATATTGAGTTCAAACAAAAACTATAATAAAGGTAGTGAAATGCTGAACGTTTTTGGTCCTGTGCTTTGTTAAGCGTGCCTTAATACAAATGCCTGAAAAAAATTAATAAACTTTGAACTTTAAAAAATTTAAATCTTCATTTTTAAAATAAAAATTTTTATAGAAAGCAATGAGACTCACTATCAATTTTTTTTTTCTGGGTAGAGGCTTGGTAGTATACTACTGCTTTAAAAAGATTCAGGCCTATAAACGTCATCCCTTTTTTCAATAGACCTTTGAACTTTGCGATTTTTCAAAAAATCGGCTATTTCAACCTTGAATATCTCAGAAGGGAAACACATTACAATTACCAAATTTCCACAAAATACTCTTTATTTGTATAACAACAAGTGGTTGAAATTTGATCACTGAAACTTTATTATTTTTTAAGTTATAATTTAATGATGATTTAATATGATTTAATTTGAATGATGCATATTGCATGTCTGAACTTGCAGACTCCCCACCACTGAAGCATGCATGAGTCAACAGTGTCAGTCAGTAAACCATGCTGTTAGTGATCATTGTGCAATCTTATGTAGTGGAGCTATTGTTTAGTTGAGTTTGTGTTAAAATGGAGTGTTCTTTAGGATAGTGACTGGTGAGTTGTGCAACAAACTTGATTATCAGCCTTTTTCTAAGGAAAAATACCAAGTAAACAGTTTAAGTGAAAGAGAACAAACATTATTAGAACTAAGAACATCAAATAAAATTGAAACCATTTGCAACTATCATAAAATTAAATACCTTCACAAGTACCATCATGTGTTTGGAAGAAACTGTAGTGATCCTTTAGGTTATCACAAAAAACCAATCAGAAACGGTTTAAGAGAGATTATTTTTGAGCATTTAAAAAAAACAAAGTGTCCCTGTTCAGCTAATACCTGATTTTCTCTTTGTGCTACGTGTAATAAAAAAATATTTGGTATGGCTGTAGAAGAAAAAACAACTGATGTCAATATGGATTTTCAACTACAAAATGATACTGAAAATTTGTTGTTGGAGAGGGAACCGGTTTGAATGTGCTAGATAGGGTTTGTAGCTCATTAGACTTGTCACCTTGTACTAAAATAATCAAACTTAGCAAAACCAAACATTTGCCAGCATTGAAAAGTAAATCAGAGAAAATAAGCTCTGCAGTAAAAAGAAGGTTAGCGTCTTCTTTCGAAGAAACTGTAACAGATGAGGAAAGAAACAATGAAAGGGAAGAAGTACTATCAGAAGAATACAAGGAACTTATTGCAAAATTAAAAGAAAAATGTGCAGTAGTAGTCAAAAAAGAAGACAAAATAAAGATCATCAGTCTTTTGCCAAGCAGTTGGTCGAAGAATAAAATATGTGAGGAGTTTAATGTTACAGATTACCAAGTACGATTAGCAAGGAAATTAATGAAAATTCAAGGTGTGTTACCTGATTTAAAAAAGAGACATGGCAACACACTAAGTGATGAAATTGTTAATGATGTTATTAAATTCTATGAATACAACAGTCGACTTTGTCCTGGAAAAAAAGAATGTATGTCGATGGGTAAAAAGGTGTACAAACAAAAGAGACCAATTCTATTTAAACAAGTTGTTTGTCAGTTTCAAGAAAAAGTATCCTCATCATAAAGTTGGCAGATCAGCTTTTTGTTCACTGAGGCCAAAGTGGTGCGTATTGGCCAGGAGCTGGTACTCACAATGTTTGCGTTTGCAAATACCATCAAAATGTCAAACGTATGGTAGAAAGAGCTAAACTAAATGCAGATTACAAAGATCTAATGGATATGATGCTTTGTAACTCTCAGAAAAACGAATGTATGCTTGATAAGTTTGAGTTCTGCCCAAGAAAGGGTATTCTTTTGGAGTTATTACACGATGAAACTGATGATCTGTCTGAAGATAACGTTCAAGCAATGGGTTAGTACCGATCGAGCAGAATTAATCACTCGAGTGATGCCGCTTGATGAATTTTTTTAAGAACTAGCTGGAAAGCTAATGAGTTTGAAAACCCATCACTTTATTTCCAAAGCTCAGTCAAAATACTTAAAAAACCTCAAGGAAAACTTGTCAACAGATGTTTGTGTAACCCTGTGCGACTTCGCAGAGAACTTTACGTTTGTTATACAAGATGAAATTCAGAGTTTTCATTGGACCAATCCACAAGCAACCCTACATCCTTATAAGTTTTACTTCAAGAAGGATGGTGATGAAAATGTTTACTGCAAGAGCCTATGCATTATAAGTAACAACTTGGACCACAACACCGCTACTGTGCATACCTTTCAAAAATACTTCATTGAAGAAGTAGAAAAGGTAGTATACTTCAGTGATGGCGCCAGTAGCCAATATAAAAATAATAAAACTTTACCAATATATGTCACCACAAGTCTGATTTCAATCTTGACGTTGAGTGGAACTTTTTTGCTTCTTCCCATGGCAAAAATGCATGTGATGGTATCGGTGGCACAACAAAAAGAGCAGTGACAAAAGCTAGCTTGCAGCGAGCATAACATAACCAGATATTAACAGCTGAAGAAATGTGCAGGTTTTGCGTTGAAAATTTACCCGGCGTACATTTCATATATGTACCCACCGAAGAGGTTCAGCTAAACAGCAAGAAATTAGAAAAGCGATTTGATGCTTGCAAAAGAGATGTAAATACAAGATCATACCGCAGATTTATTCCTTTAACCAATACTTTAATAAGGTGTTATATATACTCTAATTCAACAGAATTCACTGATTGCAGCACTCCTACAGTTCAAAAGCAAAGTATATTTTCACTGAAAAGTAATGATAGAGTAGCTTGCCTTTATGACAAGAAGTGGTGGATTGGTACAATTGAAGATATAAGTGAGGAGAACAACAACCTTTTTATCCACTTCTTCCATCCCCAAAGTCCGAGAACTTCTTTCAAAATGTCAACAAATGACAGAACTTGGGTTCCAATCAGTAAAGTACTAAGAAAACTAACTCCAACAGAGTTCACAACCACTACAGGTCGTTCCTTTTATATCAGTGACAAACTATGGATGAAATCAGCTAACTTTCCACATCAATGATGTCTTAAATGCAGTGTGATTACAGGCCTTAAAAACTAAAAAGGATATTTTCAAAATGTGAGATGTAAATAGATGAAAACAGAACTACTTTTTTTTAGCTAAACACAAACATTTGTATTCAGAAATTTCATAAAAACCTGCCCCAGAATAAGTAAGTTTTTTTTAAAAATTTCAGCTATGTTAAGAAAATTATCTACAAAAACCAAAAAAGTCTCAACGATCAAATTTTATTCACGTGTTGTAATACAAATAAAGGTATTTTGTGAAAATTTGGTAATTTTAATGTGTGTTCCTTCTGAGATATTCAAGGTTCAATAGCCGATTTTTTGGAAAATCGCAAAGTTTGAAGGTCTATTAAAAAAAAGGGATGAGGTTTATAGGCCTGTTATAGGCTATTTCAACCTTGAATATCTCAGAAAAATTACTCAAGTAAACCTGCAACTAGTTTTTTGTTATTGTGGTGTATTGTAAGCGTTAAGTTAAGCTAGATATTTTATCTTGACACTCATAAAAACTCAATTTTTGAAAATATAAACATTATAGTGCGTTATTTTGAGAACCTGGAATTTTTTTAAAACTGGGTATGGAAAACCTGAAAAAGTCAGGGAATTTGGATTTTGAATTTTGGTAGACACCCTGAACTTACCTTGACTGTAAGATATGTATATTGTGGACCTGAAAGCACCCCAACAATCAAAGAAAGTTTCTTGGGATTCATTCCCATAGACTGCTCTACAGATGAGGCATTGACCAATACTCTTTTAATACTCTTGGAAGCCATTGATCTACCTTTGAATGATAAGCGAGGTCAAGGTAAAGTGAAAACATGAAGGGTAAGCATACAGGAGTGCAAAAGAGAATTCTAGATGTGAATCCTCGAGCTTTTTTCATACCCTGCAGTGCTCACACCCTATATCTTGTTGTAAATGATGCAGCACTATTTTGCATTGATGCTGTGAACTTCTTTGGGACAGTTCAAGAGCTCTACAAGTTTTTTTCTGCATCAACTCACAGGTGGACTGTTTTGCAAAACTATGTATCGTCATTGACTTAGAAACCACTTAGTGAAACTCGCTGGGAAAACAGAATCGACCTGTAAGTCCTCTTAGGTACCAAGCTGGTAAAGTATATGACACTCTATTGGACATATCTGCCGATACGAGAACTGATGCTTTCGGGAATAATGCAGCTCTTAGCTTGGCCAAAAAACTACAAGTTTATCTGTAGTCTTTTGACATGGCACATGATTTTATTTCGTGTAAACTTGATGAATAAACTTTTGCAAAGAAAAGAATTGGACATTACAAAAGCCATTGAGCTTATCGGCCAAATCACGGAATACTTCATCAAACTGAGAACTGACATAAGATTTGTGCCGTTATTAGATTTCAGCGATCACTATATTTTTTTTTTTTTTGTAACAGGCGCTCGGCCTTATCGATTTTACAACGTTCTGTTTTTACCGACTCTCTCTTCTTCGTGCAGTTCCCCTTTCTACCGCTAGGCGGCGACTCCGTACAGTCTCTGCTATTTTGTAACGTCAAAGCTTAATCTGAGAATCGACAACTGTTCTTATCTCGTGAGCTGAGTTTAGCTTCGTCATGCAACCTTCTAGTATTAGTCGCCATTACTCTGTTACGAACTTCACTCTTAAGACGGCGCAAAGTATCTAGTCATGTCGTTGTATTTCCTTAAATAATTTAGTCGCGAGTTTAACGACAGTGCGTCGCTAATTATCATGGCCTTGTTCTAAGTCCAATTCTTCTAAATACCAGGTATGTAGAGCAATATTACCAGGTCAAAATGTTTTAGCTTTTCATTTTTGGTTATGACATGTTCCCTTTGTAAGTTTTATCAAGTTAGATTTACATTTAATATTGTAAATAATATTTCAAACTCATAAAGCTTAATTTAAAATCTATGTAATTCAATTTTCTTTTTTTTAAAAACTTCCAGTACAGCCTAAATATTAAATCTTATGTAACTAACCTATTTTTACTAAAGCCTAGCTTAAACAGTTTATATTATTCTGTACAAATTTAAAGCTGTGTAACCTATAACAATTATGGACCTTTAAAAGAACTATAATTTAAATAATTATATCTTAGATATATTTTTATTTATAAGCTAAGAACATTTTAAAGTTTACCATGTGGTCTACAGACATGTAGCAACAGTTAAAGTAACATGAAAAGTTAACTTTGGTTAAGTCTTGTAGTAACAATTAACATCTTTATTTCAAAATACCTGCTTGTCACATTGTATCAAAGAATATCATAAAGGCATACTTTTAACCTAAAAGCTTTTCACTATGCTTGGTTTTAAAGCCTACTTTGATTCTAAAAAGATGTTATTTTGTTTTAATGCAGTATTCACTGGTGCAACGACCACACCTAATTTCAAGAACCACTCATGTTCTGCTCCTAATTGGAAGTACCACATAGTTTCTGCTGTTAAAGCCAACTACCACAACATGCAACTCTAATAACTATTTTCTGCGACAGTGTTTTTGTTTAATTTATCTATGAACTAAAAATCTAATATTTTCTAAAAATCTGCAGTGAACTTTATAAGAAACTTTGAATAGGCTATGTACTTTTATGTTCTTTGTAACAAATGAATAATTCTTAATATATGTTTTTTATATTTAATAAAATTGGGAGGAGCAGCTATAGCAATTTTAGGACCTCAGCCCTCAAGGGGCTCTATTAGAAAATTATATATTATACTTTTTTAGAGAGACGTCTCACAATTTCTTTATTTTTATTTATTTAATTATACTTAGCTTTACAGTTGGCCAACGACATAAATGTTAATTATTAAATAAATCCATGGTACTAGATGTTAAATTTTGTATTTTGTCTGTTTAAATTTGTATAAACCTTGTAATCATTACTAATGGGGAGGGTTTTTGACTTTTATTTTGGGGAGGGACTTTAAATTCAATTTAAATTTATACATATATTCTGTAATACAAACTTTTCTCTTTTTTTTTGTACTTTAAGGGCATATAACTTATTTTCTTTTTATTAATTAAGGGCATATAATTTTTTATTAATTTTGGTTAATAAACCTAAATTGTACCTAGTTTTTTTGGTTTATTGACTTAACCTCAAGGTATCTTATGAATTGTAAGTGATCAGCTGAGACATTTCTACTTTTGGTGATTTTTGACTTTAAAGGTAAGTTTTGAACATGTCAAATCTATGTGGCCCAGTATAGTTTCCGTTTCTATTAATTCGTTTTTGTAAGATTGGTACAGATTTGAGGAAACACTTGTTGATGCGATAGAAGTGGCTGAAACTCTAGAAATTGAGCAAACGTTTGAAAAAAGAGGAACAACTTCGCCCAAGAAGGCAAAAAAAAGCAGTTTGATTACGAGTCTTCAGACGAACCAACTACTGATCCAAAGAACGCCTTTAAGAGAGACTTTTATTGTTATATACTTGACAGAGCAACTTCTTCATTGCAGGAAAGGTTTGAACAACTCCGACATCACCAAAATCTTTTTGGATTTATGTATAATGCTTTTGACTATGACAAAATCCAACAAGAGGAGAAATAAATAAGACCTTAAGAAAAAGTGTGCTGAACTTCAAATCGCATTAACAGATGAAAGTCACTCTGATATAGACAGAAACCAGTTATTCCAAGAACTCCTTATTCTTACATCGATCAAGACCAAAGGCCGTCCTCTTAAAGATCTCATGGAAATTTTAAATTATTTAACCCTGGAACTGTCAGACTACTCAATTTGAGTGGTCGTGGGGGCGTAGCACGTGAAAACGATCAATTTTGACAACTCTACTTGTAATGAATATTTCACCCACTAAAAACTATCTAATCGCAATAAATCAAAAACCGTTGGAAAGGAAATGATCTAAACTTTAATTTTTGCATGTATAAGTTTTTTCTAAAACATATATTTACATACGTAATCATCGTTGCAGTTTTTTAGTTTTCTAAAAGCCAATGTCGCGCGAATTTTAATGCACCAAAACTACCTTTAATTCCAGTTTCTATGTCTTTCAATACAGCCCGCCCGGTATTTTTCTGAGTTATATCTGTATACTGAAGGATTCATCACACTTTTACCTATCTGAAACTGCCATCCAATCCAAAATCGGACAAATAGTTCCAAAGATATGGAATTGTCTGTAAACCTTTGCAATTGAGCAGATTTCAACCAATAAAACAACACATTTTGCGTTCGAGATATCTTTTATAATTCGAATTATTTCAATAGACTTTTTGATATCTATTTATAGACCAAAGTTCAATCTTTCATTTGGTGTAAAGCAAACTATATTTGACTCTTTAGATGTTATTCAAACAGCAGTTGAAAGTTCATATTTGCACAGAATTCATACTACCGCTTGAGTTTGCAAAACAAGGCTGTTTCCATTGTCTTCAACGGTCATATTTTGAATTTCCTTTGTCCGCACGAGGTTTCATCTGTTTTATCTCACTTTTGTAATTCAATTGATTCTAAGTAAAACACTTTTATGATGAGGTAATATACAAGTATACAGTTCAATTCTTTGATTTATTCTTTACACTTTGTTTTAATAATATTTCATTTTTGGGCAAAGCATATATTAGTAAATTACGTTTCAAATTAGGCGGTTTTGTTAGCAATCGTGTATTTAGAACACAAAAACTGGTGTTTTCAAAATAAAAAATTTGAAATCGATAAATGTTTTTATACAGTTCTATTTAGAACTAAATTACGAAATTTTTTTACATTTACGAAAAAACTACAAAAAATGTTTACGACTTGTTATGTAGGCCTAAAGTTGAACTTTTTCCTTTCGTTACTGAACATTTTTTGCTTCTTGAGCTAATAACTTTTACAATTTTACATCAATAAATTTTTTAATTACATATATGGATTTTTTTAACCTTTCTCTACAAAAAAAGGTACAGAACACTTTTGGATTGGTATGCAATTACTATATTTGGCGAATTTTTGAAAATATGCTTGCACACGCACCGAAATGACTTGGCATTGCAAAACATTAACATGGACAGTTGTAGGGTTAATATCTTCTTCCTTATGTCAAAATTTTCCCAATCTTTGTGTAGCCTTAAGAATTGGTCTTACTCTACCAGTTACAGTCATATCTGAAGAAAGAAGCTATTCAAAGCTTAAATTAATCAAAAATTATTAAAAATCTACCATGAGCCAAGATTGGCTGGTTGGACTGGCCCTAGTATCAGTCGAGTTTGATGTGTTGCAAAACATTAAAATAGATGAATTAATCAAGGACTTTTCTGAAACCAAAGCTCGGAGAGTTTAAAAAAAATATTAATAAGGTCAAGCAATGAAATCTCAAATTTTATGCAATCAAGTTTTGTGTAAAAATAAATGTATAAAATTTTCATTTGAGATGAATTTTTTAATTTTCCTTGACATCTCTTTTATTCCAGTGGATGTATTATTTACAACTTAACAGGTGTTATGAGCAAAATAGAAAACTATTAATACTTTTGTTGTTATAGTTAAAAAAACAATTTCCTCACAGTTGAATGAACACCAAGGCAAGATCCTTTTTTTTACCTTTATTTATAAAGCACCAGTACTAATAAAATCTCAAGAGACCCTCTGTTTTCTAACCCCTCTCCCACCGGTTGCTCGGTACATGTTGGGGCGCCGGAACCATGCTTCGCACAGGCCGCCATTTACCCACGGTCCACCCCTGAGCACTGTATCAGTTATTCACTTGCATACCTATTTTAGCTATGTGCTAACACTATGTACATTTTATTAGCGAATTTCCATAGGAAAAATGAGCTATTGCAGTGGCCCTTATGGTAAGACCCAAGGTCGGGAGTAGCAAATGAGCACCAATCATGGTCTCCAGAACACGTTTTGGGGTGTCATTAAAATTCATATATATGTATATATGTGTTCGCACTCTAGCGGCCGCATTTTAAGTCCGATTTGGTTCAAATTTGGTATACGTGTTGGTTGTCTATGTAGCTCGGACGAGTTCGTTAGCCAAAAAAATCCAACAACCGGAAGTACGTTTTTTGACCGGAAGTAACTATTTTTTGGGATTTTTACTACGAGAATGAAATTTTTTAGACTTTTTTCTAAAAATATAAATGTAGGATGTTATTCTGCACATTTTGTTTTTTTACGCGACCTTATAGCTCGCTTGGTTCCCCCAAAATCGTCCAAAACGTAAAATACCATAAAAGTACCAGGTTCGAAGCCAAGTGGTTAAAACTCGCGAGGCCACTAGGCGCAAACAAATTCTACTAATATATTGCGTACACACAGACAGCTGATCAACGCTTTCGTGAGTAGACCTATTTCCCAAATTGTTGGTTGAAACCATAAAACATAGGCATATAAACCTAATTTTGGAAATTTGCTCAACTCACGTCAGCGGTCCAGCTGCGTGGTCGAATTATTATTGCATTGGTTTAATGTAATTCAGTTGGCTCACATAATAATTGCCTGGTCCTTCGAGTTATCTTTGTTACTTTAATAGATTTCACCATGAAACAATAAGGCGCTATAAAGTATGTACAGTTATGGTGTTAACTTATGTGAGAAGAAAAATTCAAAACTAATTCTCACACATTATCAATAAACATTTTAGTTTTTAGAGATAGATGTAAGCAAGCAATCACAAATCAAGGGAATCGGTACAAATAAAGTAAGCACAATATAAGTTGACCTAAAAATAATATTTTTAACAGCTGTTACAAATTCTCAAACAAATAAAATAAAACATATTTTAGAATGTACACCGTTTAGTTTAGCGACATGTAACAAAATAACGTGAATCTACACAAACAAATGAATCACTATTTAATTTAAACTGCCGTTATACATTTTTAAACAACAACAAAATATTTGTTGTCATTTCAGGTACACATCATTATTAATTTATCCATAACCCGTATATTTATTTTTTGAAACTAATCTTGACGTTTCCAATGCCATTAGGTCAGAATTAAATTTAATAATGTTTTCCACCCTCAATTAAATCCGTCCTTTAAAATCAAAATAACGTTTAAATTTTTGTTTAAATGTTCATATTTATTGAACTAATTATGGACAAAAATAAAATAGATTGAATTTCTTTGCTTCTTTACAAAACACCATTGATAATGTGATTGATTGTCATTAGAGTTCATTAAAATGTCTGATACATTTGGCATAAATATACCTTGCAATTGGTACAAGTTCTGAAAAAAATAGTTTATCTATTATGTATTTGGATACATAATAGTTTAATATTAATTTTGGTGTAGGCACTCGGCTGATACGAGCAAACTTTTCATACTAACGCATTGTTTGAAGTCACAACAATAACTTTAAATCTACTTTGCAGACCTAACCCATCCTATCTTCTTCAAATCATATGTAGCGGGCTTGGCCTTGCAATTTCCTGCTTATTATGGCTGCCTTGGGTTCTCATTGATCGTGAGTGATGTCTCTTCATATCTAGGCTATGTTAATGTAAACGGAAGTTGTGCTGATCAAGCTTCTATCTGAAAGCTTGTGTAACATTATAGTATTGACTATTATAGTATTTTATTAACTATTACACTCAACTCTCGATTATCCGGGATAATATAGGGTTAAGGCTTCCCGGATAAGTAAAATCGCGGTTACCCCCAAAACGGTGAAAACAATAGTAAAGGTTAAAATAAACAGGTTAAATGAATTTTATTAACATACATATCTCATAGACTGCAGTAAAAAGAGCATTGAACATACAATTAATTATTTACACACACAAAATAATCACACTTTTCTTTAAAACTACTTCACGGGAAAATATTTAAATTACTGTACTGCAAAGTAGAAAAACATATTTCGAATAGGCTTAGTCTAACTTTACTGTTTCTGAAAATAATCGGTCATGGTTTTCTTTTTATATGCTGAGAAACACTTTTTCTTTATTTTACTTCTTAGGTTTCTCAAAACAATTTTATCAGTGACGAGAGCATCGTCCTGTCTTTTAATGTACTCGAGCAGTGACTTAATGTTTGCCAAGGCCACCCCACGTGAAACTGACTGCTGTTGCTTGTGCGGCGGCGGCGCGAGCAACTATCCCCCCCTCCACCTCTTCATCACTTTCACCTCCCTCCCCGCCAACACTCTTAACTTTGTCAACAATCTGTTGGTCTGACAACAGTTCGTAGTCTTGGTCTTCCGTCACAGTTCAACCACTGATTAATATTGTCATTGTCCACATACTCTTCCCCTGGGACCATTTTTACTGCTTCCGTTATTCTGCTAACAATATCAGCTTCGTCAAATCCGAGAAATTCATCCTCTTCACAAAATATGAGCAGTATCGATTTTCTTCCAGGACCGTACAATTGTCAATGGTTTTGTTTTTTTCCCAAGGAGAATGTAGCTCATAAATAGCATCGAGAATTGTAAAATCTTTCCAAAAAGTTTTAAGGTCACTGCCCTCTTCAATCCTCCTTTGAAGAAGAGTTGAGCGATAGTTTCTCTTTAGTGCAGATATTACGCCCTGGTCCATTGGCTGTATTAACACAGTGACATTGGGAGGCAAAAATTTTGCATAAATGTTGCCATCTGCTGATTTCAAAGTTGTTTCATTCGGGTGCTAGGGCACATTGTCTAATAAAAGAACAGCCTTTTCCGTGAGTCCATTTGACTTTAAATATTTACGTACTTGAGGCACGAAGTTTTTGTCAAACTACAGTTTAAAAATATCAGAGTTCATCCACGCAGACTTACTGTGGTAGTAATGAACTGGCAAGTTTTTGGCCTCTGTGCCTTTGAAAGAGCGAGGTTTTTTTTGCTTTTCCTATGACGACTAAAGGCAACATATGTGTACCCTTTGCATTTGCGCAAGTCATTATCGTCATCCGTTCTTTAGAGGCTTTATATCCTGGTGCACATTGCTCCTGTTTGAAAGCAAGAGTCCGGGTCGGTAGACATTTCCAATACAGGCCCGATTCGTCTGCATTGTAAATTTGTTCTGGGAGCAAACCCTTATCCATAACAAATTTTTCAAAATCTGAAATGAATTTTTGAGCAGCTTCGGTATTTCCACTTAACAATTCACCTTTTACACCAATACCACGGATACCGTGTCGCTGTTTCAATCGCGTAAACCATCCAGATGATGCGTTAAAATCACCCTCCATACCAAGTGTATCATGGAAAAACTTGGCTTTAGTCACACAGATCGGCCCCGATACTTGCGTCCCTTCAGCTCTAACATTGCGAAAACCAATGTTTCAGTGTGTTGAGAAAACCACTCTAACATGCACTGGTCAAGCTCCTCAAACGTGAATTTTTTCATCGTTTTTCGGTTTGCCATACCAAAGTTTGTATCAGACGAACAAGCGAATGATAAAAGTTTATCATTGTTACGCACAATATCCCGCACTGTAGAATCACCAATGTTATATTGGATACACATTTGTGTCACAGTAGAACCTCGTTCTATATTTTGTACAATATCCAACTTATCTTGAATCGATAAAACGACACGCTTACATTTGGTTGCCATTGTTGCGAACTGAACTCGAGCCGAAACATATTGAACTACGACTTGTGGCGGGTAGGTGGGGCAAGGGACATGACCTTGGTCGGCGCCGCAATACTCACAGGCTATAAATAACTTGAAGGTCGATACGCACCTGCTACTGCTCCGACCCCACTACGAATATGATCGCAACACAGCTACACATTGTATAATGAATATTGGTCAATATTGGTATCGCGGTTAAGCCGCAACGCGGTTGATCCGACTACGGTTAATCGAGAGTTGACTGTATTTAGATACCTAAATTCACTTTTAATTTGACTTATTTGTTAGACGTCTAATATTATTTACTGGAAAGAAATTTACTTCAAGATAAACTAATAAACTAGCTCTGGGTTTAAGATTAAATTAAATATTGTGGTTTTTCTATACTTTCTGATGTCATATTTCTAATATTTGTTTTTTACAATAATAAAGTTTTTGTTTGAGTCCAAAGTCTATGCTTAATTTCTAACATTTGTTATTTTATTACATTTGGTTTGCCTATTTGACTTGTAGGCAAACATGTCTATTTACATTTTTCATAAGATGATTCTATTACTATGTGAGTTCATTTGCATACGGTGTAGACCTACTGATACTTAAATATATATATAAATGTATAAATATAAGAAGTATATAAATGTGCATAAAATAAACATCTTATGTTTTTGTTGGTGTTGTGAAGGGATTTGTTTTGATAATATTGTCTATGCTAATTGGTGTTTGCAATACAATGCATTTGACAGTTAACTTGATACTGTAATCAAAACAGGTTTGTTTATATGACCTGTGTTTATGTGGATAACTGTACATCATTTATCCATTGAATTTAACACAGGTATTGTTTGATATTTGAATCCTAGGGTTAAGTTTCTTATAAAATAGAGTAGGCTAATTTCATATAGACTAGGCCTAGGCTAAATTTTGTTACATCCCTTTCAGGTTAGATGCTTTGTTTACATCTTGTGTTTGTATGATTAGTGGTGAATTTATAAACCTTTGGTTTTCCAAGGTCTTGGCTATATGAATTTATTAGTTAGGTATTTTGAACCATTATAGATTGAGGTTCTTGTAAATTATAATTTAAACTCTGAACACTTTTAAGCGTTTTAGTAACACATAAATACAATTAAAGATGTATCTTGACTTAGTTTATGTTTTAAGAGTCAATGAGTTAATATGGAAACAGAGGAAGAAAGGGACTGACGTGCTAAACAAAAATATTTCTTGTCTTTACATATAATCAAAGCAAATAATGATAAAATCTACAAAACCATATAGACCTGAAATGTGGTAGTTAGGTCTTCATTGAGTGTAAAGTGCCCACTAAGAAAGAATTTTTGCCAATGCCAAGTCTAACCTCAAAAATTTTAAACAGTATAAGTAAAGCACATTACTTCTACTACCTATGTCTCAGTTTTAAGAGTGCAAGATCACTCATCAAAATGTAAAATGAGCTGAATTTTGGTTGGTGCTCGCTAAGAAGAGATTTTTGCCGATTCCAAGCAAACAGAGAAATGTAAGAAACTTTATTTCTTCCAAATCCATCCAGTAACTCAAAATTAAATCCTATATTATAAAAATGCCTTTTGAGTGTTAGGTTCTAGAGTAGGTAAAGGTTTTAGAAAATAATCTATACAGCTAAAAAATCTTGAGAAAACCAAGAGTAATTGTAGCGAAGCACAGGCATTCAACTAGTTTGTAATGAAGAACACAATTACAAATTCCCAAATATTTTATTGCAATAAATGTGTAGTTTAAAGTCTTAATTTATTTATTAGCATTACAATCATAAGTTATAATCATCAGGATGGTACAGCTCACTAAGAAGTCGATAAACATATGAAGGTGCATGACCACCACTGAAACATAATAATTTATATTTTATTTATAACTTTCAAGTATTTATCACAATACAATTTAATTTGTATAACATTATATTTTGACTTAGTATTTTAAAAGGTTATGATTGCTTAAACTAGGTCTAATCAGGTATATGACTAAAACAGAGTTAACCGACAATTAAAATGTCTTCCGTTCAAATATATGTAGACAATTTTAATTGAGCCAGGGAAAGAAAATCCAGTAAGAATGAGACAATAGCAGCACACACTATCAACGGCTGTAAACTTTACAGATTCACCACTTGATGGGGCAAATTGCTCTAAAATTATCTAGTTTTTAAAATTATTTAGTTCCTTCGTAGACATTAATTCAATTGCCACGTTCAATTGATTTTACTTAAAAATCACATTAAAAATTTGTTTATGTGATCCCAGTATTTCAGTAAAATATGGTTTTATAAATTGGCACTTTAGAATATGGCTAATTTAATTGATTTTGGTAAGTGGTATATTTTGATCGTATGTACAGATTTTTTAACTTTAAGGATCCTGCTGTAAGATAAAAATAAATCATTTGTATTGACAAATTAATTAAATTATTATTTAAATCTCTATTACCCGATTCTTGGTCCTAAGTTTTCAGTTGCGGTGCTAATTCCGAGCCTCCCATAATTATGCTATATCTATTCCAGAAATTCGCATGTAAAACTTTCTGAGAACTTTTCTTTTAGGGCAAATTCTTATAAAACGACAGATTTCTAAATATTTGCTCAACCACTGGGAAAATATGTGAATATCAATAACGAACACAATAAAATTTGTCTCAAGTATAAAACTTTTCCTTACATCATTATAAAATAAAAATTATAAATTAAAGTTTTTAGCTGTTACGAAAATGGAAGCAGTGCTATGCGAATGAGTAAGCGGAGCCATTTATTTTAATAGATATCTATTAGTGATTATAAAATTTAGTGTTTGGATTGAATCTAAGAATTTTAAGTATTACTTGGCGGAGTTAACTTTTTATTAGGAGAGAGGAGTTGTAGCAACGTTTGTGGAAGCTAAATTGTAACTTTTGCCAAGTAAACAGAATGGTACAACTATTTATTATTAAAATATTTCTTACAAAATTATTTTGACAAGGTATGATGATAATGACAAAATGCTAAACATTTCTAATCACAGTTAACATTCTAAATAAAAGATTTTAATGACATTTAGCTAAAATAACCTTATTACAAGCCATTGTCAAAGTTTAAAATACTGTGTGATTTTACTTACGTGTTGGAAATGAAGAGAGTGACTAATTCAGGTGGTACATAATCAAAGACAGGATTGTAGACGTGTACCTTTGATAAAATATCTCCATCAGAATAATTTAGAACACCCTCAGGTGAAATGAAGCTATTAAATGAATCTTGATCATAAGAACACAAGTATTGCGGACTCAACTTGTACATAGGAGCCAAAACAATAACCTGAAACAATGTTGATCAATATTTTATAGTTTCGTTTAGGGGCATATTACACTGTCAAAGTTATTTGTCAAATAATTCGTCAAAGTTTTATCAAAGATCTTTGATGAAATCTTTGACAAAGAATACATATTACACCTGTCCAATTTCTTTGATCAATTTTGATATTAAATTAGATATATTTTGGGGTTATGTTTCGGTTTATTTTAATATTTTTATTATTTTATTAACTATTATTACAAAATTAATCTTAATAAAACTTGTAAATACACTTTTACAATAAAGTAAACATAATGAAAGCCTCTTTAATGTTTTACAAAAAAACATTAAACTTAGGCTATACTGCCAACCCCAATATTAAAGACTGCAAAACATTATTTGTAATTTTTTGTGAAGGTTTTTGCCTTACATCGCGATTTTTATAGGCATTCGTGTGAATGTTCCACAAACAATATTCTTTTTAATAAAGTAAAATTAAAGTTTTCATAGCTTCAACACTCCATGTCAATTTTGCCATTGTATTAAAAATATAAAAGTAATGGAACAGAAAGTATATAATGAAAACAGAAAAAACGTATTTTATTTTGAGGTTAGGAGGTTACCTAAAAAATGTGTACTAAAATAATTTAGTACTTTATTCTTATTATTTTTTTTAAATCTTTGTCAAAGTTTACAACATGTCAAAGATTCATCAAAGTTTGATGAACAAATTATTTTGTCAAAGAATCGTCAAATTTCTTTGATGTTAAATATTTGATCAAAGAATTTGACGTTTATTTGATAGTGTAATATGTACCTTAGTTTATAATCAAATTTGATATTTCTCACAATATTTAAAAAATAACAAGTATCTTAGTCAATTTCAAACCAATTAGGTGAAGTGAATAACATAAAATAATTGATTTTGTTAAGAAATATATGTTACTATATATAATGTTAAAAAATATATAAATATTGTTAAGCGTTGTTGAGGAAACCTCCCCCAACACATTCCTGAAACTTTTGCAACTACATAATTTAATGCAGCAAAAATCGTAATTTGACTGGACTAATAGAGCAGTAGAAAATGAGTTAGAAGTGGAAAACTAATTGCAACAAAACTGATTCTTGTTGTAAATGATAGGTAACATACTAAAAATATAAATTCGTACTATAATGTTAAGTGTTGTGTATGTTGTATCCTTCCGCGTTTATTGTCGAATATAAAATAAACAGAGACGCTATGAAATGGATTTGTACATTATTTATTGACTTTAACAAATCTCGGGTTTATGTTTACAATTGGGTTGCCGGCTAGCTGGTTGTGAGGTTTTTTTTTTTAGTTTAGTTATATTTAACAAGAACAAATAAATATTTAATAACTATTAACAAAATGAACACTTAATGTAGGTTTATGCTAATGAAAGATGATTGATGCTAACTTGCGACGTGATTGAAATGGTTTACAATTTTGGGCTTAAGATTAAAATAGATGTTTAATTAAAATTCCTGAATGGTTGAAGAAACGGTGACGATTAGTTGATAGTTTAGGTATAGGTTAATGTGAGGAAAATATGGAGGTCTGGTGTGAAGAAGGATGTGAACTGGAATAAACTCACCAAATTGACTGGATGTAGGCTTAATACATTATGTACTCAATATTCAAACTGTTCAATTTATATATTTTTTTCTGGTGGTTACTTTTATAATTATATAGTTTATTCAAACACTTATTAAAATTCAATTAGAGCTGTGCACACACTGGACTATGTTACTCAAGTTGCTGCCATCCTTACCATCCAAAATCACCTTCTTCTTCCTCCTTCCTTAACAATTTTCTTCTTCTCATTTCTCAACCTTGTAAATCATTTTTATTTTGTTGTTATATTGTCCTAAATAAACTTAATACTATGATATGATGTATCTTCTGTTTAGTTTATCAATCGAATTTTGGTACCATTACAATTGCCCCTTTTGATTTCGGAAAATAAATTTTTTTTCTGAAATCAAATGTAAAGATGCCGAAATTCGGAATTTCGTTTGTTCCCCCCGTTTCTGTGATGATGGTGTAGTTTGATTTGGTTTATGTGTACAGGGTTTTGTATCTCTTGAGGGTTGTTGTGTGATATATACCAAGCTTCAAATTGCCGTTTGTGTGTTGTAGTGTATATGTTGACTTTCCCAACTTCTCGTGTATGACATAGGGTCCGTCATATAGCTGGAATAGCTTGGCTGTCACGCCTGTCAAGGATTTGGATACGTTTTGCAGTCTTACAAGGACGTGATCTACTTCGTGAAATTCATGTATTTTGTATGTGTTGTCGAATTTCTGTACTTGTTTCTCTCCAGTTTTTGTGATGCGTTCTCTTGCGAGTTGTAGTTTTAGGTTTAGGTCGGTGTTTATGCATATGAGTTCAGGGAAATGCTTGTGCCAAAATCTTGTGGGTGTTATGTTTAAGTGGAGTTCCTGTGGGGTGTAGCCGGTAGTGGTGTGATGTAGTGTGTTTAGGCATTCATTGAGTAGTGGTATGACATCAACCCAATTTTTCTGTTGATCACTGCAGTATGTTCTAAGACATCTTCCTATCTCTCGGTTGGTACTTTCTACTTAGTTGCTGTGTGGTTGGCGTATTGGTGAAAAGACCGGTTGAATGCCATTGTCTTTTAATGTGTTGGTCCATCTGGCGGCTGTGAATTGCGTTCTTTGGTCGGTTTGGATTTTCAAGGGTTGTCCAAATTTTGGGCAGTCATCAAATAACGCGCGTAGTGTGGCTGTGTAGTAGCGCGACGAATGGGATAAATTTGTACAAATTTTGAAAAGGTATCTATAGTTACTAATAAATATTGGAGTCCTCGCTTGCCAGTAGGAAGTTTGCCGAAGAAGTCAATGGAGAGTTGTTGTAGTGGTCCGTCAGTTTTGATGTTTTTCATCTGTCCGTAGGAGATCTGATTTGGATGCTTGCATTTCTGGCAAGTGTCGCAGGTGGATAGTAGTTGTCTGATTCGCCGATTCATATTATTGAAAATGAAATATTCTTGTAGTAATTGAATACACTTAGATGGCCCGCAATGTAAGTACTTATGGGTTTCTGTTATGAGGTTGTCAATCATGTTGTGAGGGATGTAAATTTTCCAAAAGTCATTGTGTTTTGAGAAGAGTGTCTTGAACTAATTTATATTGATTGTGAATGGTGTAAGGTGTGTGTCCTGCAATTGCTGTATGATTGGACCCAGTTTAACGTCCGCTCTCTGAACCTGGTGTAGTTGTTTTAAGTCGTGTATTAGCTGCTTGCCTATGGCTCGTTCGATTTTGTTGATGTAGTATGAGGTGTGGTTTGTGTTGTCTGCTGTGTTGTAGGCAAATCTACTGAGGGCGTCTGCCATGGGATTATCTTTTCCTCGGCAGTGTTCGATGGTGAGATTGAATTCTTGTATCGCAAGAATCCATCTTGAGATACGTGAATTCGTCAGTCGGCAGTTCTGTATGAAAGTGAGTGCTTGGTGGTCTGTCAGTATTGTAACTTATAAACCCAGTAAGATTTGTCATCCTATTTGTAGGCAGTATACGATGGCTAATAACTCCTTTTTGGTAGTATAGTAATTGAGTTCGCTGCCTTTGAGAGTTCGACTCATGAACATTACAGCTCTCTTTTGTCCGTCCTTATCCAGTTTTAAAATATGCCCTCTAATCGCTATGTCGCTGGCATCAGTTTGTAAGTAAACTGCTTTGTAGTCGGGATGGTGTATGAAGTTAGTCTGTAAAAATTTTGTTTTGATTTCTGTGAAGATTTTCTCTTCTTTGTCTGTCCAAATGAATTTCCTCTTTTTTGAAGTTAAATGTGCTATGGGCTGTATGTAGTTAGAGGTCAATGAAACGGTTGTAGTAGTTGTAAGCGCCGATGAACTGTTTTAGTTGCTTTGAACTCCTTGGTGAAGGAAATCTTGTAATGGCTCTTATTTTTTCATCGTCAGGTTGTATGCCATTAGTCGTATATTTGTGTCCTAGAAATGTCACTTCTTGTCTAAAAAAGGAAGATTTATTAAATTTGATAGTCATGTTAGATGCTTGGAAGCGCTGGAATAAGTCGCGAAGTTGTCCTAGATGTTTTTCGAATGTATCCGAGTATGTCAATATATCGTCAACGTAAATTAAAATGGAATCAGTCGCTGCCCCCTCGAGAACCAGTTCGAGAGTTTTGACAAAGGCGGCCTGTGCCGTACTAAAACCAAATGGAACTACTTTGAAACAGTTAGTCTTGTTTCGATTTTGGAAGGTGGTATACTGTTTTGACTGTTCGTCGAGTGGTATTTGCCAGTATGAGCTAGTCAGATCTATTATTGATAACCATCTCGTTGATTCGCATCGTGCTAATAGTTCGTTTACACTGAGGTTGTGGTCGAAGTCTGGAATGATGATAAGTTTAACTTTCTCGCATCAAGACATAACCTTAATTCTCCACTTTTTTTACGACCACTAGTATTGGGTTGACATTAAGGGCTGCTGTACCTTTCAATCACTCCCATTCTTTCCATTTCATTGATTTTTTATCTGCAGCCGTCATGTACTGTACTGGGATGGGGTAATTTTTTCGTATGTATGGTGTGTTGAGTTTAATGTTATGTGTATATTTATTGTTTAAACCCGGTGTTTCAGAGAATATGTCCTTGTATTCTACGATTAGTTTGATGAGTTGTGCTTTCTGTGTTTTGTTTAGAAGTGTTTTTGAGTTTATCCTGTCATCTAGGTTATGTGAATCTAGGTGTTGCTGTGTAAGGTTAGGTTTCAGTGTGTTTACCTTTATGGAAATATCTTCATCGTTTCTTAAGTTTGTGTCAGTGCGTTCATATTTTGTGTCGAATGTGATTATATAATAGATGTCTTTATGTCGTAGTGTTATGGTTTTATTAATAAAATTGATTTGTATGCTAAGGGAGTTCATTAGGTCCATGCCTAGTATAGCGTTCTTGGATAGCTTTGGTACGATGAGGAATTGGGCATGTATTGTGATATATTTAAAGGTTATGGGTAAAAGTATTAATTGTGTAATCTTTTGTGTTCGTTGACCATTGTCACTAATGAGTGACAAGTTTGTAATTTTTATCATTGGGTGTTTGTGTAATTGCTCGTGATGTAAATGAAACCAATTAGATGCGAGACATGTGACTTCGCAACCAGTATCAAATAACATTTCAACGTTAATCTACCCAATTTTCACTGGGACTTTAGGACAGAGGTGAGTTGTGTGTGTTGTGTTTTTTATTAATTCTTTACTACTTTCTTCTACCACGAAATCTCGATCACATAGTAAATTATATAAGTTCCTCGGTGATTCACTATTCACTTGGTTTTGTTTATTATTGTTTATGTGTGTTTTGTGTGAGGTGTTGGGATGTATTTCTGTATGGGTGTTTTCATTTGGTCCTGTCTCCATATAATCACTGTGGGGATTATTGTTTGGTGTTCTTCTCAATGGGCTATGTGCTTGTTGTCTACTTTCCGATAGAGTTTTCACTGGGAAATATCTGGAGTGTGTTATGTTGTTTCCTTTGTAGACGGTTGTATTATATTTCTCAGTGTTTATTAGTTTAAATTGTGCTGTTGGTGTGTCCGAGGTGGACTTTGGGTGTTTAATATTTTTGGAACTGACGGTCGGGATTTCTGGAATGGTTGGTCTATTCATGTATGAACCTATTGCCACTAGGCCTATATGTGTGGTGCGGAGGTAACAGGTTAAGTTGGTGTTGTACTCAGTTGCGTGGTTGCTCTTGGTTTCTATTTTGCATTTGATGTGAACCATTATGAGGTGAGTGGATTGTTGTGTTGTTGTGCCATTTATGTCGTGGTGGAGTGTCTAAAAGTGTTCTAAAAATTGAGCTTTCTGAATTTAGCTGCGGTGAACAATTATATTTTGGTTTGTTGGGGTGTCCATTGTAATGTGTGTTGTGTGTCGTGAATAATTCGTCATTATCTAACTCAGTAAGTAGTGTTTTCATAGCAGTGATTGTTTTTATACCTTGTATTCTTTGCGCGTGTCTTACGGTATCATCAAAGTGGTTAGTTAAAATTCTAATAATGTCCTCCTCATGTATCAATCCGCTTATGTTACGTAGTATATTTGCCTTTCCGACAAAATAATCACAGCGGTTTAGCTGTCCATGTGGGTTATATTTTTCAGTTTCTAGGCATCGCTTAATATTTCACTGAATGGTCTCATTCCAATATTTTTCCTTAAATAGGCGAATAAATGACTGCATATCGTCTATCTTGTTTTGAACTAGCCTATACCATTGGTAGGCGTGGCTGTGTAGGCTATTGTCAAGTATGTCTAGAAATAGAGTATTCGAAGTAAGTTCTTGAGTCTCTGTAACTTTATTTATGTATTTGTTTACTTTGTCTAAATAATCTGTAGCCTCAATAACATTGCCGTAGAAATGTGGTAATTTAGGGTTATATGTTTCATTGTTATTGCCTAAACAAGTGACAATGATTTGTTGGGGATTTGTATTTTGATAGCTTTTGACATTATCCTCTACTGTTTTTACCTGTTGTGTTAGTGTATTGATAGATACTGTGTGAAATTGGGAATGTGTGTCTAAAGTGTCCTGCAATTGGTTAAGTACTTGTTGGTTTGTGTCGCATTTATGATTAAATTCGTTATTTACGTGATTTATTTTAGTGTCAAATGTATTATTTATTTTTGTTTCAAGTGTGAATATATTTTGGTTAGTGTTTGAGATGTGTTGTTCTAAGTTATTTGTAAGATCTTTTATTTCTAAGCTGTGTTTTACGTTAATTTCGTGGGTCTCACTAATACGTGATTCTGCATTAGTTAACCTTAAAGTCAGCTGTTCACTCATTGAATCGTGCTTTGAAGAGAGTTTGGTTATTTTAGACTCTATATCATGCTTAAAAGTTGTCAGCTGAGATGTAATGTTATCGTGCAATGTTTGTATCTGTGTATCAAATTTATTGTTCAATTGTGAGTTTTGTGCACTTATAGAATGTTGTAAATTTATTAGTAAACTTTGAATTTCACTCCACGGGTCGCACGTTCTTTGAGACTCGACTGCAGTTGTTCCGTGTTCAATCAATTGACTGGCAACGCCATCTTGGAATGATTTGTTTAAGTTTGGACTTGTAACGTTTAGTCGTTGTAGCATAGAGGTTGGGTTTTCGTCGGCGATGTGATGTGTTAAGTGTTGTGTATTTAAGTTTTCCGATTCTTTAGCGTTTAATTTGGGTGTAGTGTTTGTTTCATTATCATGTGTTACTATATTTAAGATGTCTACATACATCAAATTAAGAATGTTTTGCATTTTTCCCTACTGATATTTATTTCACTTGTTTTTTTTCTTACGTTATCCTTAAAAAGTTAAACCCCTACTCTTTAATAGTATATTACATTACAAGTCCGGTAAATAGGGGTTTTCTGTGTGAGCAGTGGCGTAGCAAGGTCTAGTGACATCCTGGGGGGAAGTTCAACTTTTCCCCCCCCCCCCCCCCCCGAACTTTACACAATACACATTGTTGAGCCTTATTTGCTTATGGTCTTATGGTAGAAACATACAATTAACAGAAGTTATTTGAAGTTCAGTAAGACCTCGATAATCCGGCACGGCATCAATCATCTTGAAAATTTGCACTCATTAAAAATAGCAGCTTTTGTAATTATTGAGAGATTTAAGCAAGGTCTACACTGTCTGTTGGCTTCGCATCCGTTAAAAACAGTGTGTAAAAATCTACTGCTGAATAAACTTGTCCAAAACAAACATTTCAATCAAAATTTCTCCTAAAAATCGAAACGATTCAAAACAATGTGCTCTTGTTGTCCTTTAAAAACGTTAAAGGGACCGTTGCTTTCGGTTAAAATAAAAAACACTTTCGTTGCTGAAAGTATTTTCCTGAACGTATTCCACTTAATGAAGATTATTTAAACAAATTGAAGTCTTTATAAAAAGATACATTGAATTTCTTGTAAATAGTTGTTCGATTTAAAACCGCTTTCAGGGTATCTACTACTTCCCAGAAATAAAAATCAGTGACTTTTCAGTGACTTTTAGAGTAAAATTTAAAAAATCGAGTTTCTATATACACAGTCTTTATTCTGTAAAACTTAAAATCACTTATGAATTATGTCTACTTCTCTTAGTAAAACACCCAACTAGTGAAACACGAAATGTGTGATATTTTAGTCGATTGTCTCGATTGTTCAAATATCTCGAGCATCAAACAATCGCGCATCACTATGCCACAACTTGTCTGCTCCGCTGTTCACTACTACGCCCATACTCCCCCTTACCGAATGCTGTTCCTGTTTATATTCATGTTTCGGCAAAAAATACATTAAAACAACATAAAACACGTAATTACTCCGCTTCATATATGCTGTGCCGATATTCAACCATACTCGTTTTCATTTTAATCTTAATACTCTAAAACCTGACACTAACGCCATCTATCAAAAAAGACAAACACTTACGCTAGTCTATAATTCACCAGTAGCGCGCTCTGTCCTTTTCCGTAACTATTCCTTTAACTAGCTGAGTACGCCATATTCCTTCTTGTTCAACAGACAGCCAAACGAGAAAGACCTGTTTTTTCTCAGTGCTTCAAATTTAAATATGTAGCTAAAAGACTAGCTAAGTTCTAATATTTTACGTAACTATGCCATAAGCATACCATTCAAGATCACCAGGTATGTAAAATATTTTATTGTACTGCTAAATTCACCTGAATTTATCTGAAATGTTAAATCGTTTTTGTATAGACACCTAGCTTTAGGTTAACTCACTTGTATTATGCAATATTACTTTTCATATTTAGTCTTTTACAGTATGTTCTAAATTTAATATCTATTCTGTAACATATAATTTCTTTAAAATGTTAATCATGAACCTTGGAATAAAATTTTAAGAGCCGTAAGCTTGTAAAGGCTAAAATCTGAAATGACAACGACCTTGCTTTGTTAAGAGTGGTCACTTTCTGTATTTCTGTAACATTTGATTTACTAAGTTCTACTAATATTTTAAATAAGCCTTTCTGGCAAGGTTGAAGGATTTTTCCTATCATTTGCTTTAATATTTCTAGGCTGAGTTACAAATTAACATTGTAAACTTTCTAAGATATGGTCTAGCCAAGTGTTAAGTGTTAAAACATGTAACCATTTGTACAAACTTGAAATCACCTGTTTTAAAGCATGTTAATTATTTTCTTATGTAACTTAAGGCTAATTGAGTGTATTTAAAATTTTATGCAGATAATTCTGGTTCCAAGATGGAGAGTTGATTTGCACCGATTTCAAAAACATTTTCATCAATGCAGCCTAAGTTTTCCTTAGAACTTACAATGCTGGCCTATACTTAGCTCAGCAATTCTACATGGAACTGTAACACAGGTTTTTCTAAATATATAAATTCTTTTCTTCAACTTCAAGTTCTTCTGCAACATTGTATATCTATTCTGAATGAACTAATCACCATATATTCCACATGTGCAATAGTAAAATCAGATCAACCTAAATAGGCCTATTTACATAGCCTAGTTATAAACAGTTTGTCTATTTCACCATCTATCATCATGAACTAATTTAACTCTCCGTCGACATGGTGTAACTTTATTCTAATTATTGTAAACTTGTTAATATGTGTGCATTGTTCTCCTCTGTTAAACTTAATCATATTTAGTTTTAAAGACCATGGCAATTATTTTTATAATAATTAAAATCTTTTTGTTATTCATATACTTTGGGAGGTGCGCTATAGCAAATTTTCGGCCAATGTCCCTTAGGGACGAATAAATTTTGAAATTTCTCTTTTTAAATTTAAATTAACATTTAACTCAATTTTTATATTTTATAAACTTAAATTAATTATCTATTTGTAGTTAATATTTTTGGCAATTTGATATCCAGGCCTAACTGAATTTTTCAAACTAATGTTTTTTTTATTCAATTAAAACAATTGTTTTTCAGCCAACAATCTTTATAAAATTATTTTGTGTTACACCCTAATACATATATTTGGATAAGTTGTGTCTTTTGTAACAGTGTATTTCAGGTGAATGTGGCAGTATATTTTGTTTAAGGCGTCAAACTTGTCGTGTATCTACTCTCGCCAATTAAGATATTTTAGTCCCGGCCTCTTACCTTCCAGTTTTATTTTGAACGCCTGCGAGAGGGGTACAATGCTCAAAATTATTTTAAAGGCTAGATATGCCTTATAAAAAACTAATCAAGTTATTATAGAAAAAATATTTCATCATCTTGAAGCCCGGGGCTATGATTGCAATTATAACATCAGCGTGTCACTCGCACGATAGTATACGGAACCTTTTTTTATATATTTGTTACAATCCAGCGCTCAGAGAACTTATATTACAAATATTTTATGTACAAAATGATTTTGTTTTAGGCTTTTAAAATGTATTAGTTAGCGGCAATCTGTAAGATCTCCAACTTCTCAAAGTATAATAATAATATAGAATAGGACCATAAGTCAATTTTAATTCGAGAGAGCATTTTTATTTTTTGAATTTAATTTAATTTATATTACAAATGTTTTTTAGAAAGAGAGCTTAATAATTAGAAGCATTTTAACGTAAAGGAAATAGACTAAAAAGGCAGACAATTTTAAAGTACATTTCAGTAGAATAAAAATAAAAGGCAGACAATTATTAAAATCAATTATATTAAATTTAAAAGTAGGGTTTGAGAAAATGGACAGTCTATGTACTAACACCAAGACGCGGAAATTATACGAGTTTTAAGACGCAGTTAGAAAAGCAACGTCCACCAGTCTAGACGAGATAAGAAGCGAACACCTGCAAGCCAATTCCTGGAGAAATGGTCTACGTGCGTTTTCACATACCAGATCCACAGGGAATGCCTTGGTAAGCAACCAACGAATCTGATGAAATTGAACATCTGTGTGTCGTCAGACGTTTCTGATTGGTGGAGAGAGGATAGACGCCGGCTGAATGTAGCAGTGGGAAAGAACGCTAACGGCACTTTTCAACAAGAGACCAAGCAGTGAACATCGCTCGAAGTGTTGCGCGTTGCGCTTTAATTAATAGTTTAAATGTACCGGTAACATTTATTGTTAATCTACAAGTACAAGTAGTATTTGAATTTTTACGAGAATTAATAATTCTCATCGTCAAATGGTGTATAGTGCGATCGCTTAAAATAATGTGACAGTAAACCGGACACGACAATGAAATAGGCTACGAAAGTTTTGCGCTTGCGAGTGGGGTTCTCTTTTTCTTTTTTTAAATTAATAAGTTTGTGGTCTGCTTTTCGTAAGTACAGTGCACTTAAAATTCTTTTTTATAAATCACCAGCTCTCTTTAAATTTATAATCTATAATTTGTATCATATTTGTATGTATTTGAATTTATTTTTCTTTGTTGTATATATGATATTAATAAATGTCAAAGGTCATTTCTAAATCGTCTGCTTTGTTTGGCCTGATCTGATCCTCTTCACCATTTTTCATTCAGGTCATTGAATTCACAACCCGAGATAGAAAAATTAGTAGAGTCTTGCAATCCAACTGCATCAAATCAATTCAAGTTTATATATTTTTTATTTATTTATTTTTTTTGTAAGCTGAGCAACTTACAAATCTCTATACGCAGTTAATGTTACGTAGTTTCAACGTGTAATATACGTGTTCATATACAGTACATGTGCGTTTATTTATAGTTTATTCCCTGTCTAAACCATTTTAAAGGAAGACGTCGATAATCCGGCATCACCGGATCCCGAGCGTGCCGGATTATCGAGGTCTTACTGTATTTAAATTATGAAAACAAAGGAGTGAAAGGAAAAGTAAATTGCATGCTTTATATAATTTGTATGTAAACATTTTAATGTAAATAACTTACATAAATTTAAACGAAATACAAAATTGTTATACATAGTAGTCCTATTAACATTATTATTACAATATCATACAACTTTATACTAGATCATTAGTTTTAATTCCTGGTTTACATTGAGTAAGGGTAAAATGGGCAGGGACTTTTATTATTAAAGTTTTAAGAGAAAATATAAATTTTGAAAGGAAAAGTTTTAGTTTTCGTATTTTACTTAACCCTACATGATTTTTTTCTACTTTTTTCATCCACTTAGGTGGTTAAATGATATAATCTGATTTTTTTTATGTGCGCAAATTTAACAAAATGAACTATTTTAAAAATATTTCTTTTTATTTAGAACCTCTTCTTTCTAACTTTGTTTTCTGCAAACTGAGAAATAGCCTCATCAAAATTTATCTCTTTGACTACACGGTTTTCAATAGATAAAATGACTAATCTAGAGAATCGATCTTGGCTCATAGTAGATCTGAGATAACTTTTAATAAGCTTGAGTTTAGAAAAACTCCTCTCACAAGACGCAACAGAGACACATAATGTTAGGTAAAATCTTAATGCTAAAGTTAGTTTAGGAATAGAGTCTGGAAGCTCATATTCAACTATAAACTGCAGAAATCTCAAAGAATTCCATTTCAGAGAATCTTTTACAGGAACGTTTGCCGCTTGTAAAAACCTCCTCAGACGTGGGATTTCATTTAACGTGTCTGAAGATATCTCTTCGTAGTTCTCAACTAAATTGCCAACTAGTTTTGGCAGTTCAGTTTCTGAACTCTTTAGCAAGTTCTTGGCCTCCAAGATAGCAAACCGAAGTGGTATGCCTTCCATGCCTTGGCAACAAGTGTTGATTTCTTGTTGAAACGTGTCAATGCACTCTAACATCGATCTTTTAAGTTCTTCTTTCAACATCAGTGGTTCGTCTGCAGCTTTCTCTCCGGACATCAATTTCTTTTTCCTGATATTTCTTCTTTTGGCTACAGAAATGTCCATCTCGTAACAAATACCTTTTGCAAATTCCATTGCATTTTCCTAAAGACCATCTCTATTATAAATCAAAAAGGCCTTTAAACTTCTCATTTTGAAACTTATTGCCTTTTCGAAACTTATTCCAATAATTTGCAGGTACTTTTGGGTGTGGTTGACTTCTTCTAGGACACTATTCCGTAGACACAAAAAGTACAAAAATGAAAAATCACACACTGCAGGCAATAAAGTTTGAGCTGCTCCTCTATTTTCAACAGTTTCAGAAGGGTCACAAAGTTCCTCAATGCTATCGACAATCTTCTTAAAGCATTTAAACACAGGCTTAACAGCTTGATAGTGAGCACTCCACCTTGTTTCTACAAGCCGTTTAACAGTAACTTCAACATTTGCCAAGAGGATATCCCATCTGTGTGTTGAGTCTGAGAAAAAGACATACAACCTTTCCAAAGTACCGAAAAACGTCACACATAAAGGAACTGTTGCAAAAGAGTGCACTCCGCAAAGATTTAGTGAATGGTTGGCACAAGGTACAAACAATGCTATAGGATTAAGCTCACGAATCCTAGCTTGTAATCCTGAATGTACTCCAGCCATTGTTGAAGCATTGTCGTAGCCTTGCCCTCGGCACATTGCTATATCCAGACCATCTTCTTCAATTGCATTTAAAATAGCCTCTGTAATGTCCATGACTCTTTTCCCAGTTAGCTGATAATAGCCTAGAAATGACTCCTTTACTTCAACTTTCTTGTTCTCTATGTGCACGTAACGAATGACTTCACTCATTTAATCAATGTGCGAGGCATCGGGTGTGCTGTCAAACATTATGCTAAAATAATTTGCCTTTTTAATATCATTTAAAATCTTTTCCTTTACCATACCACCGAGAAGTAAGATAAACTCATTTTGTGTGGTAGGGGACAAATAGCTTGTCAATACCTTAAGTGATTTTGACTGCTTCGAAAGTTCTAGTTTGGTCAAGTGCTCACAGGATCATACTTAGATAACAGTTCAACGAGCTCTAAGAAATTTCCCCTGTTTTCTGATAGCACATTTTCCCTGTGTCCGCGAAACGGTAGATTTTTTTTAGCTAAAAACAAAGTTACATCTAGGAGTCTTTTTAAAATGTCTCACCATTTTCTTTTTTCTGTTTCAGCAACTGCTTGGTTTGCTGTATCAATAGTTTTATTGGCATTCAGATTCAGCTGTAAAGTTTTCCACTTTTTATAGCAACTGTCGTGTTGATCAGAGGTTTCATGATTCCGAACTTTTGGATTAAGTTTCCACCAAGCTTGAAAACCAGTTACAAATTTAGATGTGTTTGGGTCCTGTAACAAGCAGTACAAGGTGTAATTTTTAGTGGAATACGCCATCCAGGTTCTTTTAATTTTCTCAAAGTTTGGTTGGTTTATGTAGAACCAATCAGGAATAAATTGTCTATTTGTACCCTTTGTTTTATCTTCTAACTTTCTAGTAAGTGAAACAAACGGTCCAGTTTCGTTCTGAAATGTTTCACTCCCTCTTTTAACTAAGTCAACTCTTAGTTTGTCTGGAACAGTAAAGGCCAGTCAGAAATGTCTGAGTACAAAACCTCGCTGATACACACTTTTTCATTTTCAACGGCTTCTGTATCAGCATCACTATCATCTGCGTTTTCTTCATCTGAATCTGCATCTACGTTTCTTTTTTCTCCCTCTTCGTCTTCTCTTCCTTCTTTTCCTTCATCCTCAAAAGCAATGTCAGCTAGTTCGTCAATCCCAACTCCACCCTCGGTCTCGGATTGAGATGATGAGGCAGTAGCAGTATGTTCTTCGCTACAGTCTAATGCTTCAATATTAATTGTTGATGTAGGTTTTACAAATCTCAGCATCAAGCTGGCCAGAGACTGATCCTCCAAAATTTTGGACTTCTGCTTTTTCCTCTGCTGAGCTCCACTCGGACGATTTAGTCGCTTCATTTTGTATCTGAAATATGAAAATTGTGACATATACTCATGTACACAGTTTACTGTATACATTTTTGAAACAATAATGAGAATAAAGTGGACTGCTGTGCAAAACATCAAAGACAAGTTTAGTTTTAAGAGAAATTGTTATGAAAAAACTCCAATTATTGTTGATGAATATTTTTATTATTTTAATGACAAATGGAAGGGGAACTTGTAATTCCAGTTCTTTCTATCTAAATTACAAAATATGAACTTTTAAATTAAAGCATTTTCTTGAAATTTGTTTACAGTATCAAAATATAGGGTGATTACAGTATATGTATAAAATTTCATGAAGATTGTCCAACAGGAAGTACAGAAAATTCTATGGTAAATCATTTCTTTCGTTCATTTCATTTCTAGTTCACCGGACGTTGAAAAACGCATAGTGGGTACAATAACAAAATACAACGTCCGTTTATTTTTTATATTCAATGGACGTTGAAAAACGCATAGTAGGTACATAGCCTGAAGGTCACATACTGAAGGCCGACATGACTCCCATCCTATGTCTTTTCTCAACGTTCCCCACTGTAAATGCCGGTTCAAAAACATTTCCTCACTTACGATTCTCTCATAAATTTAATGTTATTGTCCTTCAACTTTTACAATCTAAATATATAGTATTTATTGACTTTGTTGACCTAGAGACGCAATAATGAACGATAAAATACTATAAAGATGTACCAAAGATAGAAAAAAAAAATAAAACTGATATAATGATTTCAAAGCAATCAAATTGAGTAATCGATAACCATCATATTATTGAGCTATAAAGTAAACAGGAGGCTTAGATATGCTTCTTTTTATTTCATGCTCTCTAAAAATGTAATTACCAAATTGATTGAAATCTAGCACTGTTTTCATTTTATTTTTTATTTTATTCTGATAGACTTCTTAAAACAATATTAGTGTTTCATTTCCCAATTAGTACGACTTAGCATTAACAATAAACAATTGATAAATCAAAATAAAAACATCATCTTTCCAGAGGTTGAACCTTTTTGTATTTTTGGAAATCTCATCAACTGGTTAGTTTTAAGGGTGTTATTGAGGTCATAAAGAAAAAAGGGCCAATGAGTCAATTGGCTTTGTTAAAGTGTAAAGCGTAACAACCCTTTTCCTTCAATTATATACCCACTTCAAGATTCAACTTTCTAAAACTACACTTGCTAAAAATTTGATTTCCATTTAATGTTAATTTTAAAAAGATAAATAAATAAAAATATTTAATTAGTTTTAATTTTATTATAAAGTTAATACTAAAAACAAAAATATAAATAAATTGATTAATATTATAAATCTTGAAATGATTATTTAATGATAAATTAGGGAGAGACCTACTGTTTTTTGAAAAGCCGTAGTTATTTAGTTGGTTGGCGGCCGATCCCCTTCTTTTCAACAGCTAATCCTTCTCTAAATTGCCAAACTGTAGATATGTAGATTGTCTCTGCCTCCCCCCTCCCCAACCCCCTATCAAAACGAATGCGAAAACAAAACTCATAGAATTTTAAAACCCACCTGAAATTGCTCGTCGAAGTCTGTTAATATAAATTACTGTGTTCAAGATAAATAACTCCAATTTTAATTACAATTGTGATTTTGTCTCATAATATATTGCTCTTTATTTTTTGTTTTATTCTTTTTGTAATATAAACTCAAATTTTTACTTACCTAAGTAGATGTCAGATCGAAGAAGTACAGTAATCTTGAATCTTGACTAGTACTTACTAGTGTTTAAAGGTTATAAAAGTGAAGGACGAAAAATCTAGTCAGTATTTTGTAAATAAGTATTGTAAATCTTGACGACTGATTCAACATTTTATTCTCACCAAAGCACCACTACAGTTAGAGTCCATATTAGCACAAAATGTTCACAAACAACAAACAACACACCTGTATCCTGTATTACTGCACTGACGCACTGAGGGTGAATGACACTCGAATCAACAACTGCAAAGTTGACAAATAAACTGGCAAAAGGCGGGAAAGCCAAAATGAGGGTGGAATAGTGTGTATTCCTTGTTTTATGACATGTAGCCTCTGGTAGAACCTTTTGCCTGTTGTTTGTTTGGGAGTTTGGCGCCTAGAGAGTGGAGTATTTAGACATTTAGAAGGAATGGACGTTATGTAGATGAAACGAAATTGCCTATACAATAAAGGATACAGGTGTAAAAGCTTTGAACAAAAAAGAGATAGATATTATTTTAAATAGTAGCAACACATCTCTCAATTCAGTAAAAGTCAGCACTTTGTTACACTGTGGGTTCAAATCTATGAACATTATTCTAGCAAAACAAAATTGTCGTACTTTTAGCATACGATAGTAACCTAGTATCTTATATCGTACCGACACCTCAAATTATAGTACAAATACGATAAATATCGTGTGTCTGGCAACACTGGATACTCATGGCAGTGGCAGATGCAGTAGAAACACCCTGCTCCATTCCTCTCCATTCACCCCCCTACCTTGTGTCTCCTTCCCGACTCGATCGTAGGCCTACTGTTTGCTCAGTGTCCCCCCCCATAGCAACCAATATACACTTCCTGTTCGAAAAGAAAATTGCGATGCAGCCACAGTTGTAACAACCGAACGTAAACTACAGCTAAAATCATTCCAACGTGTTTTATAGTAAAACACGCCCTAATTATAAGCCTTTTAAGAACATTTTTTTGTCACCCCTACAGGGCGGTCCCCCCCCCTTCCTATGCCACTGCGTGCGAGCATGATAGTTCCCGGGTGAGGCGCAGCCGAGTGCAGGATTTGCATGTGCAAGCACGGAAAAACTTACCGGACGAGTTACGTATGATATTTATCACTATACTACATTGAAAAAGCAACATATTTTTAATCAAAACATCTTTTTATTAAAAAAACAAAAACAATTAAACTTGTTTAATTTTTCTGTTATATTTCCATTGACCAAATCAATCAGCTGTTTACTTAACACTGATGTTTATTCTTATTTGTAATTTTTTTTTTTTTAAGGCAAAAAACCTGGGTGGTTATCATTGCCTCATTTGTAAAATAAGCTGGAGAACGGTAAAATCATCTGTTTACTTAAAACTGATACGTTTATTCTTATGACTATTTGTAAAATCAGCTGGAGAATGATACATTTACTGATCCCTACACAGCTGATTTTACAGTATTTTACAGCACGGAAAATAAGGACTTGCATGTCTGTGTTTTCTAAGTCAATGTGCACAGGTATAGAAAACAGCTTTTTCGGTGCAGTATAATGAAAAAAGAATGTATACATTTTTTAATGAATCCAAATTGGAAGTTTTATATAAACGATTAACAAATTACAAACATGGTCCAATCAGACAGGATTTAAGTTTTCCGCTGCGAAAACTAGATGCATTGCTTTTACTCGTCGCAGACAACATTTTAGTCCCACTTTATACCTAAACGGAACACAACTTCACTCCGATAACACTGTCACATTTCTAGGTCTTATATTCGACCATAGACTCTCTTGGAACCCGCATGTGACAAATTTAAAATCACGCTGCATCAAGATCTTAGATATGTTACTGGTTTTAAGCGGTTCTCATTGGGGAGCCGATAGAACATGCATGCTGCGTTTTTACCGAGCTCTTATTCGATCACGAATTGACTATAAGTCCATAGTCTATTCGTCAGGTAGGCTATCGGTTCTTAAAAAGATCGATTCCGTTCATAACACTGCTCTCCGTCTAGCATCCGGAGCTTTTCGTTCTAGTCCCATTAGTAGTCTGCTTGTTGAAACGGGTGAGCCATCGCTCACACGACGCAGACAACAGCTACAACTGTCATATATGTGTAATTTGCGCTCCAAACCTTTGCACCCATCATATCATATTGTATTTAACAATCCATTATTTCCGCAGTACGAATTCCGTAAACAATCCACTCTGCTCCCTTTGGGATCAGAACCATCCGTATCCTCAATAATCTGGGGTAGCACTACCTCCTTATATGAAAATACACCATGTGTTGTCGCTCCATGGTCGATTAGAAAACCTCATGTCGATCTCTCATTGTCTAGGTATCTAAAACAAACTACACCCGATGTTATTTTCCGTCAGGAATTTATATCCATATGTAAACTTTACCCATCAAGTTATATTATTTTCACTGATGGTTCTAAACTAGACAATAGAGTCGGATGCACATTTGTTCTGTCAGGAAAGAAAGATTCACTTATGGATTACCATCTTCCTCTTCCGTATATACAGCAGAACTTTTTGCAATACTCAAGGCACTCAATATTGTTCTACCAAAACCGGAGCACCTTCTTATATGTTCAGACTCAAGAAGTGCATTTGAGTCCATTCAAAATATGTACTCTCCTAACTCTTTGGTCAAAGATATTCTGTGCTCCAGGCACAGACTTTGTCTAAGGGGCGTAGGGGTGTCGTTCTGTTGGGTTCCGGGTCACGCCGGTATACAAAGAAATACTATAGCAGACCTAGCTGCTAAGGAAGCCACTTCCTTACAGCCTAGTGTAAATAAAGTTTTGTCGTCCGACTATATGTCCTTTTTAAAACAAGCCCTGTTTAGACAGTGTGAAGAAGAGTGGGTAGCAGTACAAGGAAATAAACTCAGCCAAATTAAAGATACCGTTCGGCCATGGATATCCTCAAACCGCCAAAGCCGTCGAGAGGAAGTGGTGGTTTCTCGTCTATGCATTGGCCATTCTGGGTTAACCCACGGGTTTCTGATGCGTCAGGGGGGTCCGCCGCTTTGTCCTTACTGCTTAAACCTTCTCTCAATTAAACACCTCCTTTTAGATTGCGAAAAGCTAAAAAATGTTCGTAAGAGGTTTGGCCTACCAAATTGCATTCGGAGGATGTTGGGTGATGACTCCCAAACCATTAATATGGTGTTAGCATTCCTCCATCAGTTGAATGTAATTGGAAACATTTGAAAACAATATATATTTACTTACGTAACTTACATACCAAGTTTAGATTTATTACTTGTTACTTTAATTAGAGTTTTATTCATTGGTATGTTTACAGCCCTGTGACAAGTTGTTATTGTGTAATTATTGTTGTTATCGTTGTTATTTTATCGTGAATTGTCTGTATTGTGTGTAAATTAAACGTTTAATTTTATAGCTGTGTGCGATCTTATGAGCATTATGTGAATGCTCTTCGTTATACAGGCGATGATAACCACCTAGGTTTTTCGCCTTTAAAAACCAAAAAAAAATATATATACCTAGGAAAATTAAATAACCTAAAACTTGGTTAAGAAATTATTTTTGAAATTTTTTCAGAAAAGAACAAAAAACACCTTAAACATTTTCACCACAAAAATATAACAGACCAACAGATGCTACTAAAATTGAGACCATTTACATCCATCTTTTAGGTTTATCAGCCTTCAAATATTGAGTATCAAAGATTGTTGATTTCAAACTTGTATGTATGTGTCAAAGTCACAAAACAGGACAATTTTAGTACCTTTAAAAAAAAATATTTTATGACAAAAATAAATTTTTATATAACACTTTTTTCCTTCTCACTAATCAAGTCGCATGATAAAAAGTTACTATTTTTAGTGACTAAAGTATGTTTCTTTTCTGAGAAATACAAATCGGTCACTGTCCTTGACCAGCCATCTTAATGTTGAATAATAAATAAACAAACAAGGAGATCGATAATCATGGCAAAAACGGAATAGAATAAACGTTCAGGTTATGTGATGATTATTACATAACCAATATTCGAGCAGAGGACAAGATAACTATGTTTTTTGTCTTATTCAACACTTGTCTTTAAAACAGCTGAGTAAAGACCGCCTAAAGTATAAACGCTTCCTTTACGTTATCGTTCGCGATAGAATTGGCGCGAACAGTAGTATGTTGGATGTTTATTAATGAACCTTGTGGTGGCTTAGTTGAAATAGTTTAAATTTGTTAAATTTTTCGAAAAATCGCTTAAATTTAAGGTAGGCCTAAGTAATAATAGTACCTTAATTGCATGACAAAACGGTCATGTAAATAGTTTAAGTATATATTAAAATATTGCAGTAACCAACATGCAGTAGTTAGTTGTGCATTGGTTGTCTTTATCCTAAACTCAATAAGAAAAACCTATGTTACCTATTAATGCTAATTGACAGAGTTTTACTTGATAATTACAAAGCGGTCACGTGACCGCCGTGGTATTAAGTGACCGTTTTGTTTATTTACTACTTTTAGTAATTATATCCTTTGTTTATGTTTTATCTGGAATGATTCAAGATTTTGTTATTAAAGATTGTGTTATTATATATATTAATTCAAGAAGTTACTTTGCTTTGTGTTTATTTGTTCTAGTTATTAAAATGACTATTTTACTTGTCTTCCAGCATTTTGTAATCACAAATTTAAATCATTATCAAAACGGTCCCGATCACTACCATGCGGTAACGACTGCTACAACGCGGTCACCCATACGAAATCGGCAGTATATATGTTTGATTGTTTTAAAAATATACTCTATGACACTCAATTTGTTTGTTTAGGGTGTCCTTAGCCTAATCAAGATGTTCTGTAAAACAACATTAATTTACTACCCATGTAATATATGTGAGTTTCAGGGATTTAAAACACTTAAATAAGGGTATAACGTAAAGGGGGTCATAATGTAAATTTTGGACATTTAGCCTATTTTAAAAAACTTAGTACTTTCATGAAAAATAATAAACATAGAAATTCAAAGGGGGATTGCAGACAAGTTTAATTTCAATATATTTCAGTCATAAAAAAGCAATTTGTAAAATGATAAGGCATAAGTAGAAGTTACACAGAACTTAAATATGTTTTTTGAAATAAAGGAAAGACGTTGTTAAAACATAGCCTCTACAACGGATGTACATTTAGAAAGAAACAAGACTTCAGCCTCAAAACGGATACAAATTTCAGAGATTGTGCGCAGTTTAACATAACAAGAGAATCAGGATTGGTGGAGAGAAACCACGTGATATGACATCATCATTGCATGATGTGGCAAGCGGAAACCATGTATAATTCTCACTAGCATCAGAGACGTTCTGCTGAGCAGATCTATTTGTAATGTGTTAAGTATATTGTTCCAGAAGTATGGAGAAGTGCGGTATTTCTGTTAGAAATGCAATCTAAACATTTCTAAAGTATAATAGAGACAGTGTACTCATGTTTGAGTGTAGAATGGTGAAATTCGGACGTCCGTAGTCAGAGATATTAAACAAAACAAGTTTCGGAAAACAAGCGTGGGTTTCACAAAGCATAAGTAATGGCGGACTAGCTAAGTGACTTGTATAAAAAAAAAACGAACAGTGTTTTCGGAGTGAGTTATATCCGTGGATCATGAAATAAATTCAACGATTAATGAGGCTAAACAATTGACTAAGTACAAAATCATTTAAATTAAAATTTTCATAAACTAAAACATGTGTTAAAAGTAAATTCATTTTCTTTCATAAATTCATTTTTAAAGTGCACTATAAAAAACAAAGATTCGTAAGTAATAAATTAAGTTTAATTAAGTCTGCAATCGAATATTTTATTAATACAAGTTGTTATAGGTTTAAGATAAAATGATTAATAATTTATGTGTATGGTTGAGTGTCTGATTGAGGTAAATGAGATGAAGATTTGCACAATTTGACTTAATCTATCTATGTGTGTTTTTTACAATCTAAAATGATACAGTAAAGTATTAATGTCAATTACTATGCTTTCTTAATTTGAGTTTTCTCCTTTTCAGAAGTACTTTATGGTAAATTGAACCTTGTAGTAATAATAGATTTAGCTTCAGTGTTTCATAAGTAATATAAAATGGCGACGGTTGAGAGTATGAACGGTACGTTTTGGCGGTATGTACTCTGTGTGTAGAAACATAGATGTCGTACTTCTAAGATAGTCTGTCCTGAACTATCAACTGTACGCACAGATATGATAAGTTAATGCGTAACAGAGATTTAGTAGTCAACTGTAGTAGACACAGATCTGACTACAACATAACCTAACTTCAATTTTGGGGTTATGTTTGATTGTTTTTAATATGATTAAGGGAATAATGTGTTGTAATATTTTGAAGTGATAATTTAATTAAATAAGTAAAGTATATGGATTGAAGGTAGGATATAATAAATAATTGTTACGCAGTAAAGGTTATTTTTTTTATTAAAATCAACTTAGAAATATTTTTGTCAAAATTAATTATTTATTTTTCTATTAATAAATTTGTTTGTAAACGGCTTGTGTAAGCACAGCACGTTACACCCATTTTCGTAGGGAAGTTTTGTTATGTAAGGAGTGAATTTCTTTGGATTGGTTAGTAAAATATTAAACAATTCAAATAAATCAAAATCTGATTGTATAATTTTTACAAGAATTATTAACTGAATCTTAATGGGTACTTAGGTATTTATTACATTTTTAAGCTAACCTCAAAAGTAATATTTTGCCGATTTAGCAAACGTGGCCGGTTTGTATCCATTGATGCTTCGGTACACTAAAAGTCCATAAAAAAAATAGAAATTCATAAAACTCAGCTCAGCTACATATGAGATAAGGTTCCAGAACATGTTATTTACCTAATATGCCATATATTTATATAAAATGAAATACTTAATTTTAAATGTTTTACTTTCTGAAATTGTCACATTTTGTGACTTTGACCCTCATATCAAAAGAGACAGAACAAAAAAATATGAAATTTTCTCAAAATATTCTTTAAAATATAAAACTTTGTTGTATTATTTTAAACTTTACGGGTTGTTTCTAAAAGAGGGTTCCGTTAAAATATTGAAAAATGTTCATATATGCATAAACCCTAAAAGGCTCTCACTCCCTATTTCAGAAACACCATGTACACTATAAAAGTTCTATACTTACTGGAACTGAGTAGTGTTTTGCCGCTAGTGCCATTGAATGACTACCACAAACAGCACGCAGCCCACCACTAGCCATCACTGCATGAGTACCAATTATGACTTTATTCACTCTTGACATTATTCCAAAAATTGCAGAATCAGGAACCAAAGTAGTCTGGATTTTATGCTTTGCAAGACTTAATGCTAATTCATGTCCCTGAAATTATTAAAGTGACCGTTTAAATTGAATATTTATTTGAAGAGACCAAACAAAAGTGCTTCCAAAAGAAGTTACATAAATCAGCTGTTTTTATTTACATTTATAATTAAATTGAGTGGGCTACATATTATATGATGTTAACCACAAATCAATGATTTTATAAAACAGTTATTAGAAGACCACAGCCTGAAAGAAAGGCGGAAAAAGAGAGAGGAGAGGAGGAGACAAAAACTAGAATAATTCAGCAAATATAATCAAGGTTTATGAATTTTTCAGAAGTAATAAAATAAAACTAAAGGCTAAAAAAACAATGTTGAACAAGTGTTCCAGTTAGTTGAGAATTCCGAATCATTATTTGAGGTTTGAAATTTTAAACACTGGAATAGTTTTTACAACTTTAAGTTAGTTGTTAAATCATATTACGCAAATCATATAAGTGCTCAAATATTTTGAGATATACGAATTTAATGTCAACTAGACAGAGTTGTTTTGGAAGATAATGCTGAATAGAACTTTTCTTTCCAAAACAGAACATTCAGGTTCAGGTTTTTAAGGCAAAGCCGATGTAAATTCATAGGTCAAAAAATCCTCACCATCTCAAAGGTAAAGAAACACTAGTTGCTGGTTTTATGACAAGCAAATAATAAAGCCTGGGTAACTAGTGATGTGTTTCTGGAAGGCTTAAATGATTGTTTTAATTAGGGATGGGTCGATTCTCGATACCGATTCTCAATACCACCGATACTTTAGCTTTGGTATCGGTATCGAGAATCGATAGCCGAAACTCGATACCGATTACCGATACCACGAGATACTCAGTTGTCAGAACTGCCCGTTCTCGTATAGACTCCGTGAATGTAATCTCCGGTATTTGCAATCGCATTCTCTATATTTTAACTCAATTCAGCATTTTACAATAAATATCAGTAGGGAAAATGTAAAACATTATTAATTTTATGTAAGTGGACATTTTCCCCAGTAAAATGTATAGGCAATTGTTTCCTTTCATAAGTAAACGCTTCTTGTTTTATTTTTATTCATGCGTAGGCTGTTATTTGTACACAAGAAGTCTAGAGTAGGCTCAAGGTCAAACACTTATGGATTCGTTTGTTATCGTGTCTATAGAATTAGGGTGTCTATTGTGAAGAAAAATAACACATTTTATAGATCGGTAACAAAAGTATTTAAACTTTAAAATAATAGTAATTTTATTTGTTTGAAGTCGGGTTAAACTTGTTGGGACTTATGATTTTTATGGGAGTCCGGACGGAATTCCTTTGTTTTATTTTTTATTTAGAGATGGGTCGGTTCCATTTTTTTTTTTTTTTTTTGTTCCCGGTTCTAGAGTCAAATCGGTTCTATTTATTATTCAAGGAATTTAACAATAATTTAAGAGTAAAGTATAATATTTAATTTGAATACTGAAATGATTAAGTATGTTATGTACAAATAATTAAATACAAGTATTCAGCTAAGTTAAATTACAGACAAAAGTCCATCACTTTCAACGTCTATTATAAAATATTGCCACACTTCGATGTCATTGCTGAAAAGACTAGCCTACCCCGGTTAAGTTTCCACATATCCTCAACTAACTAAACTTAATCAAATTAATATGTTAATTCAGTATAGTGTCGATTATCCGAAAGCGGAAATGTACTGTAAATAAATAAGTACATTACAGTACTGCACGTAATTCCGAATTTAAAGGTTTTTACTCGCATAATCAGCCGAGTTGTAAACTTCAGGGAGTTTGGGCGCTCAACGGAACAGCGGCGGCTGTTGAGTGTTGAGTCAGCCGAGCGCTTGGCAGCCCTTCGTAAGTGAGTAGGCCTGCACAATTTAATTATCCGAACAAATCGACGCAATATTTAAATTTAATAAAAAAAAATGAATAAAACACTGCACTAAAACTGAATACTGTAAGTATTTACACACAGCGTTATTAACTTGATATTACAGTACTTTGTTCTAACAAGTTGTTCAGCCTTCGGCGGGACTAAACGGACGCCGTCGAATCAAATTTTCGATGATTGAAGTTCCGATTATTTCTGGACTTATCCGAATTGAACGTTCAGAAACAAAACATATGATATTCCGAGTAACGCAATCCTAGTCAGTCGTAAAAAATATTATTACGAATAATTAAAAACTTGTTTTATTTTAAATTGCAACGCATTCTGCTATTTCGTTACTGAAACTCTCCCGTGTTTTTCATTCGACTAGGTTAATTGTATTTTCTTATGCGGACATTAGATTGTTTTCGGGAGTAGGTTTTTTCGCGGACATACGCTGTTGTATATTAAATTGCGTTTGGATGCCGCGTTTTATAAAATTAGAGCTAATAATATTCGGACGTCGTATTCTTTTGCGGACATTCGTCATTTTATTTTTAATAACATTTCACCAATGGTAGTTCATAAAATTGGTACTAATTATATTCGGGCATCGATTTTTTGCGGGCATTTACTGTGGTACTACTTAAATTATTTTTAACGCCGGCGTTTTTTAAAATTAGCGCTAATAATATTCGGACGTCGTATTCTTTGCGGACATTCGTCATTTTATTTTTTTTTTTTCGCAGTTTTTTTTTTTTTTTTAGGTATCGGTATCGGGAATCGAGAATCGATTTTTCAAAGTATCGGTATCGGTATCGAGAATCGAAAAATCTGGTATCGACACATCCCTAGTTTTAATATATTTCATTTGAAAGTCTTGCGTTTAAAATTATATTCATTGTTGGCAAAGGGCCTGGGCATAGATACTTTGTTTAAAAGAGGCCTAAATTTATTTGGTTCCCCTTTTTTTACATATGTTGAGGAATATAGCCGAGAAACTATATACCTCAGATCCTAGCCTCTACGTTAAGGGATTATTGTATGTTTTATAGTAAAAATTATTATTGTATTTAAATAAGCATTTATTATTAAATAATATGCCATAGATGTTTTTTATCTAAAAATTTCCATTTTGTAGACTTACTTGACAAAATGGTGCACATTCCGCAACAATAACTTCAAATTTACGATCAAGAGCTGCTTTCTTCAAAAACGCTTCAACCACTCTAGATTTTCCAATTGTCATAATAATTTCATTTGAATGAATATGTTCTCTTGCTTGCTGTGATATGTTGTCAGCACTGTAAAAGGTTTTCAATTGTGAAAACAACCAATCTTTATTTAGCTTAAGACATATCCATATGTATCAATATATAAACATTTAATCAGTAATTTGATTTTGAAAGATAGACTTCACGACAAAAAAAAGATTACTATTACATTATATTATTAGGTAATAAACGGTCCACTTCCAAAACTATATAACCTCAGGCCTAGGCCTTCTTGCTTCACTTGATATTATTGTTAACCTCGATAATGGACAGCTGTACAGTGTTCCTAATGTTGGTGTCTCCAAAGACCAAGAACATAGAAATAATCAGTGATTTGTTGAACTGTGAATCATCAATAATTATTATAAATATGAAATGCCTTGTATTTAGAGAGAAGAGTAAAATTGGAATCTGTTTGCCCTAAGCTTTATTAGATTATTCAACAATTTTAAACAATCAATTATATTTTGAAACTGCATATCCAGTATTTAAAATTTTCTTCAACTTACGAAATTGCTGAGAATAACGTGATACACATGAAAAGAGAAATTAGTATCTGAAAAAGTATTTATATTTGTTGAAGAACATATAAATTATTATTAGTCAGTTTTAAATAAAATATAAAGAGCTATAACTGATAACAATTTCACATTCCTAAACAGAAAACATCACTTACAGGCTCCCAACCTCACTGCAGCACACATACAGCATCCATAACAATATTTTACTCATATTCTGTAGATAAAGCGACTTAATATAACCACAATGTATTTAATATTAAACTGAACTACCAATTTTAAAATTATAATGTGAAGAGGATTTATCTTAAGGTAGTAGAAAAACGGGAATACTGATGGAGCACCGTGCGTGCAAGGGGACTTTGCTATTACTATAGTAAAAGATATATACAGGGTGTCAATTAAGTCTGGGACCGGTATAATATTTTGTTCATAAGGAAAATTTGAAGGAAGGTGGTCATCTGATACATCATTTAGCTGTAGAATTTCAAGAAAAAACCAACGGTGAAATTTGCACATCCATATTTTTAACCGATTAAAAATAGCGGCCAAAAAACAACAAAGTCGTGTTTTCCGATTTTGCCCCATTTTGCTTGTAGTATTTTTTAAAAATATTAATTATTATTCTTTTTGGATTCAGAATTAAATAAGCTTTCAAACGATATGCCACACAACGATATTTGGTTGAACCATTCGAAATCAATTTTGAAACACTCAAAATGGCTTTAACTCAAAAATTTTAAATACTCCCAAAAGGTAAATACAAATAAAGTTGTAAAGACAACAGGCAGTTGTTCAAACTTGTAAAATTTTCCTTTTCAACCAGTTCCACTTAAATAAAACATAACCCAAACTTTATGTAAAGTTTAATATGGCATAAGATAATTTGTCAATATTATTAAAATTTTATTAGTATTCTACAAAGTTAAATATGAAATAATGTTATAATCACATACTAAAGCATTATAATCTAAACAGATTAAATCTGGATCAAGTTCCTTAAGAAATTCGAGATATAGAAAGCTAAACCAATTTCAAGATGTATACGGATACAAGGCTTATACTTGCAGTAATTCGAGCAATAAAGATTTCAATTGTATTTATTCACCTACTACAGCATTTCTGTGTAACTTTCTAAACCAACTTTGTAAATTGACCTTGTAAATTATGGCAGTATGTGAGATATACTTTAAAGTGACAAAAGTTCCAACTAGAGGTTTTCGAATTAGCGAGGTTCTACAATATGTTGTACCCCTTGCGAAACCTTTCAGCCGGCAGCCCTAGGTCGCGGCCTAGTGGTAAATCTGGCACTGTTTACAGTTTACCTATTTCTCATTGCCTAGGCTATTCCAGTGAAAGTTTTGTATGCACCTCTTTAATTAAAATACATTATACTAGTGGCTTGTAGGGGCAATAGACCCTATATATAGGATATATTTCTAGGAGCAATACCTCTTCATGATGGCCTACCTTTGCGAGGTGGTCTTCCAGCGTTATTCATTACAGTAAAAAAGTACAATTGAAATAATTTTATAATGTGTTTAATCATATAGCCCAAGCTTTGATTTTAATTCTCACTTTGAAACAAAAACACAGCTGTGATAACAAAACACATCACAAAACTGTACATTCAGGTGTTGTTATGATAGCTGAATTTTCAAATTTATATACAATCACCTGTTTTTAATACTAAAATTACTTGATTTACACCTATATGTTCCCATGCTATTTAAATAGGAATTATTATATACAATCACCTGTTTTTAACACTAAAATCACCTGATTTACACCTACATATTCCCATGCTATTTAAATGGTAATTATTTTATTACGTAACAAATTTTCATGACACAATTAACAAAAATGAATATTTTTCCCCAAAACTTCATGCCCAGACCTCTAAAATGAGACCTCTCCCAGCTTCCTACGACCTACCGTTCGCTCACAATTTCATTTGCAAATTTGGGCTTACGGAATTAGATAGGGTATATAGATACCAGTACGCTTTCAAGAACTTGCATATGTTACAATCACTGGTTTGTCCGTCTGTCTGTCAAAGTTATTTTTATTAAGAACAGATAAAGTTATCAGCAAGAAATTTGTTACAGTTAAGTAAAAGCATGCTAGAATGCACATGTTACAATAATTACAATTATGTAGAAAATATAATTTTATTAAATTTAGTGGCATATAGTTTTTAAGATATTCTAAAAAATATTGCTCAAAAACTTATTCTCTCCTTATATTTCTGAAAATACTGCAGCCAAAATTTGTTTTAAATCAGTGAAGTTTAAGGTACTTATATTATTTACAGAAAAATTATAAGGCATTCAATCTTTTGTGAAAAAGTAATTAAAAATAACTTTTAGCCTATGGTTAGGCGCAGCCACCTCTTTCCCTGGTCCCACTACCAATTTAAATTATGAGTAGTTTAATTTTGTATATTATGTATTATGATGTCATGCATTTTATGATTATGAAAATAAAGAAAAATCAGATTTCCGCTATTGTTATAGTTATGCGGTTTATATATGTTGATATGTTGTTGTTATTAGTATTATTTTGATAAATCTTTTGAGACAGCTCACTGTATAAAACATGGGGTGATCAAGTAAACTCACACTTCTTCTGTTTAATTTAATTGAAGCCTGTAAAGTATTCTCTAATATTTTTTTGTTTTAATGATTCACTCTTTAATGAGATAGGAATAATATGAGCCTAGTGCTATAGCAGTAATTATAGTATTGCTTACCTGGTTTCTAATTCCATTTGAAATTCACTTATATGATCAAGAATCGCTTCTTTTAAATCATCAACTTGGCCACAGAAGTCATCAACTTCTCCTTCGCTTGATACAATTTTATGAAGAGAATCCTGAGGATCTATTTCTTCTTGCCGGTCCTGAATGTGATAAAAACTTCTTTTGTAGTTTAAACATTGACATTTGTATTTTTCTCTGACAGAAATGTTATTATAACAGGTTTCTTACCGTGGAACAGAATTTTTTTTATAACTTTTCAGGTAACTCAGGATGAAGTTAGACAAAGTTTATTTTTCATTTTTGACCCAATTAACATAAATATTTTCAAAATACAAATAAAACCTGCACATAAAGGACCGATAACCTTTGTTTTGGTACAACCCGCATGTAAATTGGTCCAGTAGAACGGTCAGGCTCGCTGTCATTAGTTTTGCAAAAATTTTTTAGTGTATAAGATTGTGTGTTTTTTGTATTCTTTGAATCTTGTTAGGAACTGTGAACATTATGTCTGATGTAATTACTCAGAATGAAATTGACTGCATAATTCATGACAGGGCTGAAGATGACGATGATATTGATGGGTTTATTTTACAAAATGCAACAGATTATAGTGATGAACTAGTAGAAGATAATTAATTATCAGATGAAAGTGAAATCGAGTGTGGTGAAGGGAGTGATATAGAATTAAGTGAACATTCTGATGTTTTTCTTGGTAAAGATGGTGAGACAACTTGGTGAACATCTAAAGTAGCACACATTAGCAAAAATTAAAAAATCATTGAGAAAAAATTTCCTGGACCAAAACAACGTTCTAGGAACGTAAATAATGAAATTGAAGCTTTTTTATCAATACGTAATAAGTCTTGAAATGATTGATGAAATATAAAGTTTATAAATAAGTATATAGTTTCTATTTCAGATAAATTTGTTAGAGAACGAGATTGCTTACAGTCAACTAGAACAGAGTTTATGGCATTATTTCGAGTGCTATATTTGATTGGTACAAGAAATAGTGGGCATGCAAATGTCAGAGAACTATGGCATTGTTAAGGCACAGGAATACCATTATTCAAGCAGCTATGGGCTACAAACGCTTTTTATTTTTATTAAATTGTACGAGATTCGATGATAAATCCACACGAGATTATCGCAAAAAGTTTAACAAAACTCGCTCCAATAAAATATATTATCGATTCATTTGTAAAAAACTACAATACAATACATCTGAATTTGTGACAATTGGTGAGATGCTGCATCGTTTTCAAGGCTGCATCGTTTTTGGATGTTCTTTTGTGCAGTACTGCCTAACAATCCGGCCAAGTATGGTTTGAAAATGCATGTGCTATGTGAATGCTAAAACATTTTATTGCAGTCATTTTGAAGTTTACTATGGGAGACAACCAACCACAGGGTCCGTATGAAGCACCAAATAGTGCCCTTGACACTGTGAAACGGCTGGTAAAGCCAATTTAAAAATCCAACAAAAACGTAGCAACTGACAATTTGGTAAACAAGCATCCAACTGGCTGATTACTTACTGAATAATGGACATACATTGATTGAAACTTTGAAGAAAAACAAGGCAGCTGCACCACCCTCGTTTTTACTGAATAAAATTAAAGAAGTTGACAGCTCTATGTATGGATTCCAGGATGATAAGACTTTAGTTTCTTATGTGACCGAAAAGAACAAAAGGGTTATACTTTTGTCAACAATGCGTGACAGAAAAGTAACTAATGAAGACACTGGTAAACCGGAAATAATCATAGGCTCATAAGACCAAGGGTGGAGTTGACACATGGAGTTGAATGTGTGCGTCGATCTCTGTATCTAGGGTTACGAGACGCTGCCCTCAGCTCTTTTTTTTTTGTATTTATGAACATAGCAAGCATCAATGCAAAAGTAATTTTAAATTTTAATAACAATGACCAACCATCATTCAGAAGAAAGGATTTTCAAAAAAATCTGGCCATGAGTTTGATGAAGGAACACTTGGAAATCTTGGAAATGAGAGCTAATATTAAGTCACTTCCTCTGGATGTAGCACTTTTTTATCAAGACACAGAAACACCGTTAGAGTAGAGAAAAAGATTGAGCAGCCTGTTAAAAAAAGGAACATACTTGATGTGTGGAAGGAAAAAACCCTATGACAATGAAGTTCAACACATGTTCACAATTTGTTTACAAGTAAGACACTGAGAAACAAATCATTTGTTCATGCTGCAAGCAAGGCAATGACAAAAAATATAGTGATGAGTAATGGGGCTCAAATATTATTTACCAACTTTTAAAATACTCTATGTGCTTATGCTAAATATGTAATAACAGTCATTATTTGGTTTTGTATGGATTTAATTTTGTATTATACACGTTTTTTAATGTAATTTTTTTAAATTAAACACTTTCAAAATTACAGTTAAATAACTTGCTCACATATTACAATATACCAAAAAAGTCAATTGCAGTAACATTTTGTAAGTATCAACCGAAAGGACGTGCAAAAAAAAACACCTGTTGTACAAAGTACAACGTGCGCGTCCTCTTGATGTACAGGAAGGCGCACGTCCCGAAAGTTTAACTCTTTCCCCGGTATTCATAATTGACACCAAGTGCCTTATACCAGACATCTTAAATGGCCAAATTTGTCAATTATATTCAGTTAATATTCAAATTATGATAACTAATTAACTACTTATGCAATATACATGAAATTTTAACCATATCTTAATATTATATTGGTATATACAAAATTTGAATATTTACTTACCTAATGCAGCACTGAAAGTTTTTTTAAGTCCAAATAAAAAACAAATTGAAAAATAAGTTCACTCACAGTTATAACTTTTACAAAAATGTTAGAAGACACTTTATATTTGCTAGGCCATAAATTGTCTGTATTATTTGTGTTCAATTACTACAAAACTACATTTAATAAATCAAAAAATTAACCATGTTTTTAAATTCAGTCTAGCCATGACTCTTGGTTTACAAAAGTTGTGCTACAGATCTAAAATCCTAAACAGCTGGAAGAAATAACAAATGATATACAACATTCTGTAAAATGTTCTCTAAAAACGTTTCTGAAGTTAGTTTTAAAATATTCCAACAGATGGCGAAGTTATACGCATTTAAAGTACTACTACGAATTAGTATGGGAACCCGGGGAGTGAAAAAAAAAAAATCACTACGAGTTACTACGGAATACCGGGGAAAGGGTTAAAAGACAAAAATAATTTTACTTTACGAATTAATTTAAATCCATAATATTGTAGAAGAATATTTTTGTAAAGGTGTTGCATTAAAGGGAAGGATAGCAACTTAAAATGTCTAGCTAGATGTAACCAAGCTTGTAGCTCATATGGATCTGTGCCAATGGCATTACTGATATGTACTGTATAATCAATATTACTGATATTACTGATCAAAGACACTGTATAAACAAAGATTAAGCCTTGAAAAGGAACTATGATTAAAGCTCATAAAGAGATCCTCTATTCACTGTAAGCTTCGGAAATGTCGTTCAGTCAGTGAATCTCCTTCAGTAAAAAGAACTAGTTCACCATTGTAGTTCCATAGTTCAATTAGTTCAGTAGTTCAGAACGTATTGAATAAGATGTAGTGAGTGATTTATAAAGTAATACAAGTCATAGCATTGAATGCTTTCCAAACTACTGACATCAGCATAGTAATACTAAAACACACTGTGTACCATTAAGCTACACAATATTATTACATACTAGGGGAAACCCCTGCGTGCTCCACACGCCAACCCCGTTGGAACCTTCTATACACATAATCGTGTTATCTTTTCTTTATAATAAAGGTGTAGGATTAATAATAACCCCAGAGCTAAGATAGGAAATAATGTTAATAAATGTTCAAATCAAATTATTTCGTATATTTTATAGCAGCAGTTATAATAAAGGTTAAAAGAACCAGCAAGGCTCAGGTCTACACTTTAATAAAAACCTAACCTAAAAGTTAGAAATTAAAAAATAGTTGCTTTAAAGTTTAAAATCAGGTGTTAATGGAAATATTACGGCAAACAGCTATTTTAAATCTGTTATTTTATTCAATTGGTTGCTATGGTAATTTATCAGTCTAGGCCTAACCTGAGAATTTTTTCCGACTAAATTTACAAATATTGAAATGAAAAATGTTTTTGTCAAAATGAATTATAGCCTAGATGTTACTCAGGGATAGTAAAGCTTTTTATTAGTAAACTATTTTTTCAATCGGTTCAGTAGTTCCAAAGATCACCCCCTACATACAAACAAACAAAAAAATAAACAAACAAATTTTACCTCTTTATAATATTAGTATAGATAAATTTGTTTTACAAATTTCTTAAATCAAATACGCGCATATATGACTCACTTATTAAAGTTGAAATAAAATTATAAATATTTATTAAAATGGTATTTCGGTAAAAAAAACCTAAAATCACTTCATAAACAAGAACATTAATAGAAAGTAAATTAAACTAACAAACTAATACACAGGTATTAGTTTAATAGACATTCAACACTTCTATTAGTAAGAAAAGAAAATTGTTTGTCGGTCTGGAGGACTCGTTATGATAACCGGAGGTGTTTTTAGTGGGTAAAAATCCCACACTACCATTGCGTGCAGTGGTGTCTTTTTGAAGATTTTCACCTCCGGGGAAAAAATTTCAACACGAATAAAATATAGACTGCAAGGACAATGTATATTAACAAATATTTGTTCTTTACTTTAAGCACGCAATCAAATAAATTGTACGAAGTAAAACACGGGCATCGACTGTTTGGTGTCTACTGAGACTGAGATAGCGAGATGTTAAGAAACAACTCCTTCATTCCTATTAGTCACATATCCAAAAGATATGAGAGCTGGAATGGGAGCCGGAAATTGTGTGAGTTAGTGTACTAGTGGGACTACAGAACTACAATCCTTACGCTTCACATATCACCGGATGTAAAGAAAGAAAACAAGTGAGCCCTTCAGTTAATGAACTACAATCTTGTGGATCTCTGAAGTACTTCATTCGGCTCAGTCGAAGTGAGCCAATCTTCTGAACAGCTCCATCATGAGTTACACAAGTCTAAGTATTCACTGGACTGGTAATGATGGTGTATTTCATAGGTGTATTGCTTTTCTCAAATGAGAATTTTCCTTAACCCTTTCCACTCGAGTGTCGGGGCAGTCCCGTACCCTACTAATCCGCACAAACTCCTATGTCGGGCGAGCCCCGAACTCGCTATGATAAAGTTCTTTGATTGCATTTGAACAGACGTAGTTACATTGATGACCGCTATTGTTGAAGTTTGAGATGTGCTGCTATCTGTGGAATTTTTGTATGACCATTTGCGTTCAGTTTCTGTGGTAAATAAATCTTAGAAAATGTAATGTTTGCCGTCTTTGGTGAAAAACAGCTGTCTGCTCTCGCCGTTGTTTGGTTTCTACTTACTACGCAGCGTTTTAGTGAGCTTACGTGTTGTTTAGTTTTGTTGTACTAGGTTATCGTGTGTAATTTCACAGTTTATTTTTGAATATTGTCCTTTTTATAATAATAATGATTGTTGTGAAATAAAATGAACGAAAACGACGGCAGTTTGTTACAAAATGACGTTAGTGGCGACGGAACTTTTGTTTCAAACCTGAGTGATTAAAATATTACCAATCAATTTTGAAAAAAGCTTTTCTTACTAGTTTTGATCTACATAATAACTCACTGTTGTTAAGCAATATAATTAATAGTTGAGGCAATTTTGTACAAGTTGGTGTCAAAACTAATTGTTTTCATAAAAACTCATTTTTTACAAAAAACTTGTTTTTCAATTATAATTTTTTTATAATTTATTATTGTGTCTAAAACATGTGTAAACTACTTAATTTTGTTTAAATGATATAGACAACAAAAAACAAGCAACAAATATAGGTCTTCCCATTGAAAATTTTTCCAAAATTCTTGTTTATTCCGGTTTTTTGTTACAAATTTATATTTTTTTCAATAAATTAAAATTAAAAACATATACTTGAAATTAAAAATATATGTTTTTTTCCATACCAATCTATACTTTAGTCATAGAAGAAACTACAAAAAAAATCAGCCTTTTAGAACTGACAGAAATACTTTTTTTGGAGTAAACATGTTACAGTGCAATATTCGCTCAAAATTAATCTGACCTGATAGCACACTAGGTCCCCAGTAATTCGAGCGGAAAGGGTTAAATATATAAAATCTCTAAATGATAGCATAAAGATTGATCAATGTCAAATTTTCTTGACGGCTTTTTCAGTAAATGTAATATATGTATAAATGTATCAAGACTAATAAGCCATGGGCCTAAGGTAACCTAAAATTAAGTTGTTTGGAGAACAAATTAGGTTCCAAGAAAGACAAACATTAACAACAAGGGTTGGCAATTAAAATCTGCAGGGGATAAATCCAACAATATAATGCCCAAATTTATTGGCAGGAAAATTAAAAGTTTTTGAGAGTAGGAAAACCAAAGATGGTCATAATAGTACGAAGGTTACTTTCGCTGACAGATAAGCGTGGAAAATATCCTAATCAGGAAAAAATGCACCTCAAAGGTTTCCATAATTAATCCAGAATTTATAGGATTCTAAAGTCTTATTTTTATAATTTGTAATTAGATCATAAAGTAACTGTTTTTTCTCTAGTACTAGTACATAACGTAAACCACCCAGAAAACAGGTTATAATTAAACAATTTTATAGTAAATTACTTTACTACAATTTATATAAGTGTAGTGAAACATGTTATTAAAAAACACAGCTGATTCATATTCATTGTTGTTGCATCATAATATGATGATTGAATCTCGTTCAACTAACCTCAATAAGAAAGTGAGTAATAGAATTGCTTATTTTAAAGATTGAAAGAAGAAGAATTGGACTAAATTGATGATATTAGAGCTTTCAAATTCCAGCCCACATGTTAGTGACATTACAAAAGAAATTGCACTAGACTTTTAAAGAAAATCAAGATACCTATATGAAAAGAAGTATGAAGAACTTAAAAGTCTAATTTATAAGTAAATGGTAGTAAATAAAACGAACTGAAGTTGTAGGATGATCAAAATGTCTTTATCAATCTAGAAAAATTGACACACTTCAGTACGGGTGAAAGAAAAATGTAATACGTATTCGAGTGTGTAAAATCTGCAACGCTTTCGAGAAATTACATTTATAATCCAAACTGCACTGTAATTTATTCCTCTCAAGCTATAAATAACTATTACTTGAAATTTCTATATTTCTAATGCTATCTAATAATATTTATGTAGACTTTAAAGTAAATAATTCAACTTACTTTACGTCCAGCTACATATTCTTCTCTAATTATTTTTAAAATCCGCCGAACCATGTTGCCCACTGACGCATGTAAGGGTACAGCTTTCGTTAAAAATTTAGCCTCACTTGTGATTAAATGGATAATATCTCTGAAACAGGAAATTAATAATAAATGTATACTGTCTAACTTTTATAATATTTACTTAGTTAAAATCAGAACTTTTAAACAAACAAGAGTTGTAACAATTCAAAATATACCACAAAATTATTAACAAGCCAAAAGA
>JAGFPH010000206.1:443358-457852 GCA_018207615.1 Philaenus spumarius
TTTGATAATTTAACCAAGTGGATTGTAATAAATTTGGCTTCCACAACGTGGGGCATTTCTCTCACAAAAAGGAGTGTAATAGAGTTATGTTGAAATTATATCTAAAATTTTCTGCACATAATATGATTGATAATTCAATAGGTATTTAGACTGCTATGAATAAAACTAATTGTCAACTTAAATACAATTAATTGTATTCTAGTCAAATAGGTCTATAATCATGCAACACAATCTGCTAAAAACTCACATTTATCAATTTGATGGTTTATACTGTTTTTCAGTAGTAATTAATGGTAAAAGAACTGTTAAGGGTTTTAGAAATATATAGTCCAAGATACCTTGAAAAATATACAAATCCATATTAATCGATAGTTTAATTAGTTGAAATAATAGACACTGAAGTATGGCAGTCCATCAGGGCCGGCCTAAGGCGTGTGCGACGTATGCAGTGGCACACTTGCGGTTTTCTGGGGAGGGGGGGCCCAAAAAGGAGAAATAATAAAACCCTTAAATTCTTCCAAAGTAATAATTTAAGTATTACGGACTTTTCAATGGAAATTAAATTTGTATAACTTTTGTTTAACAAATAAAATGTTTTTTGAGAGAACAATAAATATACACTTCAATCGCTCCTCTTTTTTGTTTTGACAAATGAACAGTTGATAGTTGTAGATAAGTGAGTCACAAAACTCACAGGACGTCTCGTCTGTGTTGCGTCGGCACCTCTGGCTGTCTCTCACCACTCCACCCCACTCGTGTTCTCGGAATAACGGGTGCGCACGCGCACATCTGCTGTCTGGCGTCTGCACATCTTCCCTATTGTGCTGTAACAGCAGACAGGTTCAGTCTTCAGTCGTTTATTAGCGTGAGTAGTGACAAATGTTAAATATATCCATTTGAAACCTACAAATAATTAATCTTGTGTGTATCTGTTTTATATAAAATATTGTTTGATGTTTAGTAATCAATCTTAGTCTTGTGTTTATTAGTCTTTTTTTCGTGTAAATATTATTTTTAAATAACTCTATTTGTGATGTTAATGAAATGACAATGTTTTCCAAACCTTCTGGAAGTCAAAATAGGAAGGGGAAAGCTAAATCCTTGAAAGAAGTGGAAGCCAGTGCTAAATTATTATTCATGTTCTTATCGACACCACAAAACCCGAGCTTTAGTACAGAAATTGTATCTACGACAGACATATCCGTAACTGATAAACCGAAAAGATGAGAACACTAACGGACAAGAACTACAACCAGCAGATTCTGAAGATAGTGGAACATTACCATAGGATGAAAATGTTCAAGGTCAAGATTCTATAACTGTAAATGTAAATCGTTCATTGGAAGAGCAAGGAAATAGTGGCACCAGCTCGGCGAATGCCACAGTTCCATTCCTATTGAAAGACCCTGCAGCATGGCCTATACATCTTAATCCAAATTACCGTGACTGTATTTATTATAGCTGAAGGGCCGCATTCGCCATATTTAGAAAGATATCCCGAGGATGGAACAAAGAGATCATTTTCTAATCTGTTTTACTATCGACTAGTGCCAAATGGTGAAAAATTAAGGAGACGTTGGCTATTGTATTCTCAACAAAACAATAGTGTTTACTGTTTTTGTTGTAAGTTATTTAGTACTGCAACTGCACGTTCCAATACAGCTTTTTCATTGTCAGATAAAAGCGGAAACTGTGATTGGAGGCACATTAGAACTATACTGATACGTCATGAAACTTCCCCAAACCATCTAAAGTGCTATGAAGATGGGTGGAGGCAGAAAGAAGACTGAGCACAGGTAAAACAATTGACGATCAAAACAAAAAATTAATTGCCAAAGAAAAAGAACGATGGCGTAACGTTATTAAACGACTTGCTGCCAAAACACAATTTCTTAACCAGCACCAAATTGCTTTCCGAGGAACATATGAAACCCTATACAAAAACGACAACGGAATTTATTTGGGGCTTGTTGAGTTGATTGCTCAATTTGATCATGTATTGAAAGAACATATTTCTAAAGTATTGAATAGTGAAAAGCAAAGGTGTGTCTCTTACTTGGGAAAAAACATCCAAAACGAGTTATTAACTCTGATGGGAGACAAAGTAAGGGAAGAAATAATAAACAGAATTAAAAGAGCGAAATACTATGCATTGATTCTTGACTGCACGCCCGATTTAAGTAGGAAAGAACAGCTCTCTGTTATTTTGAGGTATGTCCACGAAACAAATGAGAAAAATGTTCACATTTGTGAAAGTTTCCCCGGATTCATTGAAATAACAGAGACTTCAGGGAAGGGAATGTCATTAACTGTCTTTAAAAAACTTCAAGAGTACAACCTGGACATTTCTGATTGCAGGGATCAGGAATATGATAATGGGGTAAATATGAAAGGAAAACACTCTTACAAAAACAAATTTTAGAAAAAAACAAGAAAGCTTTTTTTGTACCATGTGGTTGTTTAAGTGATGCCGCAAAAAAATCAGTGTCAACAGTGATCCTTTTTGGAACAATTCTACGGTGGTTTGTGTTTTTTAGCTCATCAACAAAACGTTGGAGTAAATTGTTGGAGAGTTTGTTACAATCATGTGAAGCGTCTTCAGCATTTGGGTCTTCCCTCACGTTAAAAGAGCTTTGTGTGACTCGCTGGAAAGCACGAATTGAATCACTGAAAGCAGTAAGATATCAGATTATGCAAATCCGACAAGCATTATGGGACCTTCACGAAGATAAATCATTTGAAGACGAGGTTAGAAATGAAGCAAATTCCTTGTCCAAGCAATTGAAGATTTTGGTTTCTTAGTGACGTTGACTGCACAGTATGTCTCATTTCAAATAAACATTGCTAGTAAGATATTACAATCAAATATTGTCAACTTCCGTCAAGTTGTAGTTATTTTTAAGTCCGGAGATTTTTTGAAAGACTTCCGTGAAAATGAAAGCTGCTTAGTGAAAGCCAAAAAGCTGGCTGAAGAGTTAGAAGTCAAAGCAAGCTTTAAAACACCACGCGTTAGAAGGAAGAAAAAGCAATTTAATTACGAAGGCAATGATGAAACAATAATTGACCCCCAAGAGCGTTTTAAAGTTGAATTTTTTATACCACTAGTTGATACTGCCAATATGGCTTTGCACAGCTTAAAGCAAAAATATCAAAAGTTGAGTTTCTTTTTGAAATTGATAAATTGCCCAAGAGAGAGGACTAAATGCAAAGACTAGGGTTAAATGCAAAGAACTAGAAGACCTACTTTCAGATGAGAATGGCAGTGACATCAAAGGAGCGGAGTTATGTAAGGAGCAGATATCTCTCAAAGACCTCATACCAAACAAAGGTAAGTTTTAATTTTAGACCGAACGGAGTGAGGTCTTCCTCTTCCCTTCGACAACGGTTGACATTTTTTTCTGTCTGTCTGTTTCACGATTACAGACTCTCACTTAAATATTATTATACTATAATAACTATATAACTATACTACATTATTTTCCCAATATATTTTCATATAAATCAATGCAATATTAATAATAGGCCATTGAGCACAATAGATAAAACCTACACAGATTGAAAATAACAAAAACAAAATAACTTTTCACTGCTAAACCTTCTACTTGCTTGCTTATAGGCATACTATTTGGAAGTGTTGCTAGAACCCCGATTCAATATTTTGACAAGTGAGGTCTACTGTTTACAGAACTACTAGTACGTTTTAGTTATTCAAAACTTATTAGATTTATTAATCGTTTGCTCAGTTAAATTATAATAGTCTAAGAAGAATAAAAATTAGTTTTTTTTTCAAGCTTTAAAAATCAGTCGATTAGTTCCTTTTCTTTAATTTAGGCCGGAAAACGCCTGTGCACGTGCCTTTGAAAACTGGAACTACAGACGCCTATGAAAATGTGTGGGTCGCTTTGCGAGTACTCCTGACTATGCCAATGTCGGTAGCGTCGGCCAATGTCAAAATTTAAACTAATAAAAACCTATCTAAGGTCTACCCTTTCACAAGAAAGATTCAACAACCTTGCAATTTTGTCAATTGAAAATTATATTTCATCATCTTTAGATTATAATGACCTAATAAGCACATTTTCGGCTGCCAAAGCTACTAATATTCATTTCTAAGAGTAAGTATATAATGTGACGTACGATATTCAATGTTAACTTTTTTAATGTAACTTAAATATTTTTACAGTATTAAATCAAACAAAGACTTTTCTATAATTACAAAACGGGTTTTGATTTTTTACAAACCAATAAATAAACTACAAGAATCAGTTAGGAGTTTGCTATTTACACAAGTTCAGTACATCAAACCTATTTAGGCTTAAAAAAATCAGGTACAATATGTTTTACTTAATAACTCTCATTGTAAGGGGTGCCGAAGTTCATCCTTGCACACACAGCATTTTGCTCTCAGGCCGGCCCTGCAGTCCATAAATGGAATATTTCTTTAAAATATGGAATTAAAAAGCAAAAAATGCAACTTATCAAAAGTCATCTACGACAACACTAATGTTTTTGGTACATGTGGCACTGGATATTGATGTAGGCCCTACTAAAGCTACACATTTCAGTGATGTAGCTCACTATAATGAATCATACTGACACTTACTTTGCAGTTTTCCAATCACAATGTGTAATTATACTTTTCAATAACTCGACTGTCTCGATAGTCATGTTGTAGCTTCCATCAATCTTTCTGAAATAATTATGCAAAATTGTAAGTAGTCTGATCATAGTTAAATATATTACAAATTTAAGTAATTTACAAAAGCAATAATATCTTTAACCCTTTAGTGAGACCTTATGGTATCATTCACTTAAAACTAACCTAATCATATATATATATTAGTCCATAGATGTCCTGTGGCATCTTAATATCATACACTAGTTTTGTCTTTCCATGCTGGCTGCACTGCTTCCTAATCAGACATTCTCAGCTGGCTAAAATATAACCCTACTTGTTGCACCACTTACTTAGACCTACCTCGTGTTTGATTTATTGAATGCTAAATTTTTTTTTACAGGCAAGCTAAAGTTTCTTTACATAAAATAAAATATATTTACAATATTGTAGATACTTCAAGATGCACATAATCCAACTGTTAATATTTTATTCTGAACAAGTGCCTCGTTACCAAGAAAACAATGTGTGATTCCAAAATGGTATCAATGGGCACCAATGCTACATAAAATGTTTTGATTCTATATGGCAACATATACATTGAAACAAGAATTATTTGTTGATATATTGTAGTAATATTATGATTGAAACAGCTTTTGTACATTATCCTACACACTCTAATTTGGTTAACCCATGTTTTAAATATTAAATAAATGACTGTACCGGTAAGTAAATTATTCTCTGAAATAAACTAATATGGTCTTTTGTTACAGTAGACTAGTCATATTATTTTCGTATTAATTACCCTATATACATTCACAAGTGCAATAGGTAATTAATAAATTTAAAACACTCGATTTAGAACAAAATTAGTTGGCTTAAGTATAACCTTACAGATAAATTATAATAACTACTTATCATACAAAAAGTACATAAAAAATGTAATATTTTTTTTATTTTCAGCATTATTTTGGTATAATTAATACTTTGCAAACACTTTTGTAGCACTAAACAATGAAAACAAAATATATTTTGTTCGCTAAATTTCTATTATAGCCTAGTGCATAGAAAAAAGATTTTGAATAAATAGTTATATCCAATTCTTATTTCTAACTGTTTTTTTATTTTTTTTTACTACCCAAATTGCCCACAGTGGAGGCAACAATTTTTGTTTGTTTGTAATTTGTAAACAGAATTGTGAAAAAGTTTGCATTTATTTAAAAAGAGGTCTAGTTCTAGAAAATATAGTAAGAAAATTTGTTTTAATTGTTTTTAGATGAGTGGGCTGGAATGGCATACTACTAATAAACTGTGCTTGACTTTGTGTGTGTGAGAATTTGTGTTTAGTGTTTCTATTTTTAGGCAAGCAAAGTGGACTTTAGGCTAAAGGCTCTGCGACAGTTGGAACCTCCAGCCCAGGTTGCTTACGTTCAAACCGATTTACCTAAGTACTGTATAAATGGCTATCAATTTACCTACTAAGCTATATGACATTTTAAACAAAAACAATATAGTGGCACATATATGGAGGATACTTACCTTTTTCACAGAGTGCAAGGGTACGTCTACTATAACCTAAGATATTTTAAATTCTAACAATGATTGTTTATTCCATTAAATTGGTTTTTACTTATAGGCCTACGCAAAAACAACGTCATGCTAATTTAAGAAAGCTACACAACGTATAGAGTCACTATTTAAGTCCTTTTCAGTTTGTAAATTTTAAGCTATAAAGTTTTAATTATACTCTGTCTAGTTCAGGTTGGCCGATAGACCAGGGACTACCTGAGGCCACCCCTATAATCCCTCGCCGCTGTCCGCTGCCTAGGCGATGAGTTACCTACTGGCTGTGTTTATACAATGGTACACTTTCTTAATAGAATAATAATTTAACATTTTTTAAAGTGTATTTGAAATCTACTAAAAAAGTTGTTATGAAAAATGATACCAAACTCGACCTAGGTATTAGAACATTTAATCTGATTATGACAATGTTTATAAACGAACAAATCTGGTTAACAAGAATCCATTTTTAAGAAGACATCTTGCAAGTGAACCGATCAGAAGCAATTTCAGACCGCTGTAGGTTTAATAGTTAATAAACTATTGTATAGTATTGTATTTTTATTGTTGTATAGGATTTGTATTGTATAGTATTATATTGCATTGTATATAGCATATTGTGTTTATAACTTTTTCTCCGATTGTTATTGTAATTTGTATTAAATACATTATATCTCAATAAAAAGATTTACTATTATTAACAAATTCTACGGTCAATTTACTTTTACCCAAACAGTCCCTAAGTAAAGCTTTTAATATTCATTACAGCTTAAAACTTGCCTTCTAAATTGTCTAAATAAAAAGTCGCAGTCACAAATTAAACAATTCTTAATAAAGTTCGTATTAAATGTTCTAATAACTAGGTCTAGTTTGGTATCATTTTTCATAACTTTTTTAGTAGATTTCAAACATACTTTTCAAAATGTTAAATTATTTTTCTGTTAAGAAAGTGTACCATTGTACAAAATATAGCCAGTAGGTGACTCATCTCATAGGCAGCGGACATAGGCGAGGGATTATAGGGATGGCCTCAGGTAGTCCCGGGTCCATCGGCCAACCTGAACTAGACAGAGTATAGTTATAAATTTGAACATTATGAATTAATTACAAGGAGAAAAATATCATCTAGAATTCAGTTTAATGCGAAACCAGGGTGCACCATGTTATGTTTTGCAGGAATATGTTTTAGTATTTTAGTTATTAGAAATAGTATTTTGAATGTTAAGGTTTTGACCAGTAAGACGGACAAGGAAGTACGGTATAAACACGGAAATTGTAGCAAGGTCGCGGGAGAGTTCGTTAAACGCGGAACACGGAACTCGCTTTGCTTTGGTTTGTTTTAAGATGACAACAAGGAAGCTAGACAGGTTATAAAGTATAATCCGAATCTAGAATCGGGGCCAGAGGATTGTGGTCGATGGGCGAGAGTGGACTGGTCGGGTGACCAGTGAGGGGCTGCTAGTTGGGCCAGTCGGTTAAGGTGTTGGGCCGGTAGCTAGGCCAGTCTGTTAAGGTGTTGGGCCGGTAGCTAGGCCAGTTAGCTAAGGACGTTGGGCCGAGATTTGGCCAAGTATTGTGAAGCTAAGGGTCGGAGGCTGGACAACACGAGACAAGCCAACATACGAGAAGTCTACACGAGATTGAAGGACGAAACCGGTTCTGCAATAGAACGAGATTTGAGTGAGTCACAGAATACTTAGTCTATTAATATCACATTGAGTTTGGAGTCAAAAGGTTAACGGGAAAGTTTAATTAAAGTAAATTCAGTAGCTTTGTTTACCGAGTTCTTGTTTCAGTCTGTCATACAAAAGTAGTATCTAGTAAAGGAAATGTACGTAGAGCATAAGTATAGGATAATGTATCAAACCATATTATGTTTATGTTATTGCATTGTACAAATAAATATAGAGAGATAAGTTTTGCCACTGAACCACTGGAATGCATTTTTATTGATCTGTCTCTTTGTTATTAACATATTAACCTAGTGTTTGAACCCGGGACAATAAGGGAAGCTATTTTCAAACCTATCAAGTAGTGCAAGGCCGTGGGTTTTGGTCTTTACCAAAAATAGTTTTTTTGAGTTTTTAAAAAAAAAGGAACTTTTTGGAAGTTGAATTAAGTTTCTGTTTAGAAGAAAAGGGAGCGATTTGTTTAGGTGATTAAGTTTAATTTTTTTTGTATGGATTAGTACAGTGGTTTTTCTTTTTCTTTTTCATTTTTTTACGTTTTACAGATTACGTTGATTGGTTGATAGATATGTATTGGTATATATGTACGTGGTATAATATCTGTATATTTATAGATGTGTGTGATATTGTTTCAATTAAATGTTTAAAAATGTGTTAGATGAATATTATAAGCAATATGGTTTTTCAAGTGTTGTATTTCAAGTGCAGAGTGTACGAGGTGGTTGTTAAAGGCGATAGAGTTTGTGATCAGCGATTTGTTTTTCTTATTTCCTCGTGAAAAATAGTCTTCTCCGGTTTGACCTACTATATTTGGCAGCATATGGCTGTATTTGCGATTGAGCTGGATTTAGTAAGCTTAGTTGAGAATACAGTGTTGCCAAGTAGTGCGTCTTCTTTGATTGTTTGTATGCGCCATCAGCTTTGGAATTCACAAACGTTGCGTTTTGTGCGTATGTGTTACGAGTTTATGTACACACGGTGAGTATGATGAACTTTCGTGTTAATTTGACTTTGAAGTAATTCGAGTGGCTTTGTTGTTTTACTTGGCTGGATATTTGGGATATCAGAACGCGAATGTTAGACGAAAGATAATTTGTATGACGCGCGAGTAGAGATGCCGCGTCGATAATATTTGTGACGCCTCGATAATAGTTTCGCGTATTAATGATATTTTTACGGTAAATATTGAATGATAGGTTTCTGTACTGGCCAAGCTCAGGAATTTGCGAGCGTTGCAGTTTTGAGCTGTAAGTGTTACAGCGTGTTACATAGCGAGTCGGGATTGACTCATTTTGCTGCGTCAGGGAATAGACTCTTGTCAGTTTATGTACATTGAAGGTGTTTAACTTTTGCAGACATTAAGGCGTTTTAGTCGACGGATATTTGCTAGGTGAAGCAAGCGGTTAACGAACCGGGGTATGCTGATGCGGCAGTATGGCATTGTTTCAAGGTTTATGTTGTTGACCATTGTATGTTGTTTTATGCATGTTTTGCTGATGAGCGAATTCGGCAGTTTTTGGCAAGGCCAAGTTCATTTCTGCTGTAATGAGAGCAGAATATTCTTACGGTACTGTTTATGTTTGTATATAAACTCATGCGTTTTGGAGTTTGTGAGATTAGGGGTTTATGTTTATTGAATCTCACATGAGTTGAGTTCATGGAGTTTATGAGCTATGAGTTTATGAGTTTAATAAAATGTTTTTGTAGATTTGTTTATGGTATAATGTGTGATTTAGTTTTTTTTGTGATTATAAGACAGAGTGCACTACGGTGTCGGTACATGCAAGGCTGTAGAATTTTGGGGGTCTTTTTGCAAATGGTAATGGGTGGTTTGCTGGGTCTAATGTGATAGACTTGAATAAGGCGTTTTGCTCAGGCTCAGACTGTGGCGGTCAATGATCAGTATGTTGTATGTGTACCACCTTTAATTGTAACTTTTGAGTTTGTTGAAGGAAGTTAGCATAGCTACGGGCATACTTGCATCAGCATACTTGCGATACAAGATGTGATGGCGGCAGCTGCCATAGCAGATATGAGGAGAGCCACGGAGAGGATGCAGCAGCAGCGGCGGCCAAAGGACCGAGAGTAGATCTTCTGGGACCGTTCTTCAGGAACCTCTACCTTGAATGTTGCGGCGTGGCAGCAAACAGCAGACACGGTGTAGAGGTAGCGGTCGGTGCCCACGGATCTTGCGATGTGTTGGATGCCTCGACAGCGGATAGCGGGTCGCTATCAGGAGAGTGCGCCGGATTCCCCCTACCCAAAAACTTTCTGTTTCCCCAAACCCAGTAATATTTTTTCGAAAATATTGGACAATGTTAGTATTAAGTATATGATTAGATTATTGTGTTATTGGACGTTTTTAGGAATGGTATTTTGTGTTTTGTCAATTTTGTTGTGAATGTTTTTTATTGAGTTGTATATAGATGTATGTGTGATGTACCTGTTACGGACTACCCTCAGATGTAGGGCAAATGTCGAGGACGACATTTTTTGGGGCTCCGGTAATGTTATGTTTTGCAGGAATATGTTTTAGTACCTATTTTAGTTATTAGAAATAGTATTTTGAATGTTAAGGTTTTGACCAGTAAGACGGACAAGGAAGTACAGTATAAACACGGAAATTGTAGCAAGGTCGCGGGAGAGTTCGTTAAACGCGGAACACGGAACTCGCTTTGCTTTGGTTTGTTTTAAGATGACAACAAGGAAGCTAGACGGGTTATAAAGTATAATCCGAATCTAGAATCGGGGCCAGAGGATTGTGGTCGATGGGCGAGAGTGGACTGGTCGGGTGACCAGTGAGGGGCTGCTAGTTGGGCCAGTCTGTTAAGGTGTTGGGCCGGTAGCTAGGCCAGTCTGTTATTAGCGCGTGTGGCCGCAAAAGTTGGGCCGGTTCGTCGTGCAAAGTGCGGCCAGGAAATCGGGACTTGGAATTCAGCTCGAGATTTGGACCATCGAGATACCTGTGAAGACATCAAACTAAGTGAGCAAACCAAAGTATTTCAGTCTATAGTTAGAGTCACGTATTATTCAGAGTTTTGGGATCATTCAGATAAAAGTAACACGCTTTAGTTGCCAATACCGTAATCCAGTCTGTCTTATAAAGGTCAATACCTAGTATAAGAGATGTATGTAGCATAAATGTGGCTAATGTATCAAATCGTATGTATCTCTATTATTGTATTGTATGAGTAAATACAGGGAAATAAGTATTACCACTGAACCGCTGATGCATTGTTTTTATTGATCTGTCCCTTTGCTATTAACATAGTAAAGTGTTTTGTTTGAACCCGGGTGTTAAGGGAACTAGAAATTTAAAACCTATCAACCAGCAGAAGCAACAAAATATATTGACGTTTGAATCACTTTAAGTTATTCACTAAAAACGTTTGAGATAAATCCATTAGATTGATGCTTAATTAGTTTGACTCACTCATTGAATGACTTAGAAGTAAAACATACTGATGCTAATTAGTTTGAATAACTCATTGAAAGAGTTAGAGGTGAAACAAATAGACTGATGCTAATTAATTTGAATAACTCATTGAAAGAGTTAGAGGTGAAACAAATAGACTGATGCTAATTAGTTTGAATAACTCATTAAAAGAGTTAGAGGTGAAACAAATAGACTGATGCTAATTAGTTTAAATAGCTCATTGAAAGAGTTAGAGGTGAAACAAATAGACTGATGCTAATTATAGATAGATATTTAACGGCGACCTGCGCGAAAAATCTGGCGCATGTGGGGGAGGTAGGTAGTTGAAGGTCCCCCACCACCATCGACATGCCGGCCGGTGTTCTGCTTAGTTTGCCACATTAAGGGAAAGTGGTGGTGCAAGGGGTGAGGGGAAGTAGTGTGACTCCCTCGCCACTATCTCCTCTCTCGCACAAGTCGCCAATAGATCGCCGTCTAATAATTTCATCTATAGCTTGAATCACTCATTGAATGAGTTAGAAGTAAAACAAATAGACTGATGTTAATTAGTTTGAATATAGCTCATTGAAACAATTAGAGGTGAAACAAATAGACTGATGCTAATTAGTTTGAATAACTCATAACGCCAAAATCATTTTATCCGAAATTTTGTTTATGGGTCAAAGTCACAAAACGGGACAATTTCAGTCCCTTTAAAAAAAAAATAAAAGAAAAAAAAATATGACGAAAATAAAAATGTTTATATTTTTAAAACACTTTTTTCCTTCTCACTAGAAAAATTGCATGATAAAAAGTTACTATTTTTAGTGACTAAAATATATTTCCTTTCTAAGAAATACAAATCGGTCACTGTCCTTTGACCAGCTATCTTAAATATTGAATGTCAAATAAACAAACAAGGAGATCGATAATCACGGCAAAACGGCATAGAATAAACGTTTAGGTTATGTGATGACTAATACATAAACAATATTCAAGCAGAGGACAAGATAACTGTTTTTTTCTTATTCAACACTTGTCCTTGAAACAACTAAACAAAAACCGACTCAAGTATAAACCTGCCTTTACGTTATCGATCGCGATAGAATTGACGCGATCAGTAGTCTGTTGGAAGTTTAATAGTGAACTTCAACTGCTGGCTTAGTTGAAATAATTTCAATTTGTTAAATTCTTCAAAAAATCACCTAAATTTAAGGAAACTAATAATAGTACCTTAATTGCATGACAAAACGGTCACGTAAATATTTTAAGTGTATATTAAAATGTTGCAGTAACCAACGTGCCTAGTTAGTTGCGCATTCGTTGTCTTTATCCTAAACTCAATAGGACAAACCTATGTTACCTATTAATGCTAATTCACCGAGTTTTACTTGAAAATTACAAAGCGGTCACGTGCAAATCGGTAGCGTGACCGCCATGGTATTATGTGACCGTTTTGTTTATTTACCACTTTTAATAATTATATATCCTTTGTTTGTGTTATATCTGGAATTATTAAAGATTTTGTTATTAAAGATTGTGTTGTTATACATATTAACTCAAGAAGTTACTTTGTTTTTTTAAATATTACATTATTATAGCCAATCAGTACTTTGTTATGATTTTTCGGTTGCTTTGTTTATTTCAACACTAAAAGCTGCTTACCCTAACCATTGTTTGTTTTAATTATAAAAACAACTATTTTACTTGTCTTCCAGCATTTTCTAATCACTAATTTAAATTATTATCAAAACCGCCTCGATCGCTACCGCGTGTTAACGATCGCTACCGCGCGGTCACGATCGATACCATTCGGTCACGATCGCTACTACCCGGTCACGGCCACACAAATCGGTAACACAAATCGGTCACACACACGAAATCGGCAGTGTATACCTATGTTTGATTCAAAACCTGATTGTATAATTTTTATACAGAATTATTAAATGAATGTAATTGGGTATATTAGATATTATTAATTGTACTTTTAAGCTTTCTCAAAGTAATATTTTGCCGACTAAGCAAGCGTGACCGATTTGTATTCATTAATGCTTTGGTACACTAAAAGTCCATAAAAAAATAGAAATTCATAGAATTTAGCTCAGCTACATATGAGATAAGGTTCCTGAACATGTTATGGTACCTAATATGATATTTATTTATATAAAATCAAATACTTAATTTTAATTTAATTTTTTTTTTAAATTGTCCCATTTTGTGACTTTGACCCTTATCCGGAAAGAATCTGGTCCTCATCAATTTCGGTTAAATGAGGTTTCAGTGTAATTTAAATATCCGACCTATCACAATTGAAAGACTAGACCTACATTCATTACTAGGCCAATGTAATATCAAACATAACCTAACAAGAATAAATAAGTAATCTGATAATTGCCTAGACTAATAAACTATAGAAATGTAAACACTCTGGAATCTTAGAAACTAATCCGAATATGCAAATAGTACTAAATTCGGCGTAACTTTATTATTCGACTCTAGCCTAATATTTTTGCAGACAACGACATTGTTTTACATTCTACTGTTAAATGTTGAGTACAGGTAAATATACTGTGACTAAATAGTTACCTACTATAGGTTAGAAACTTTTAGGTTTTTTTTTTATTATTCTCGCATTTCTGTTGCCATAGGTTAGCCTAGGATCGAATAGTAAACTTGCGCCCAGTAGTTGTAACGTTAGTTGCATATGTCAAAATGTTATACCAGTTATGGACACATGGGCAATAATAAAATAGAAGTGACTTTTAGTTTAGCCTACATTAACAACAAAGGTCTAACCCCAAAACGTAATATATGATAATGTTATTAAGTAAATACAAATTACAGATGATTGCTAAGCACTTACTGGAATTTAAGCCTAGTTATAAAATGTAATACTTGTGTATGAGAATCAACATTGTGATTGTCTATCATTGTCGCTAAGTCAGGTTAATTCTAACCTTCAAACTTTGAACGTGTAACTGTAAACTGTAAATCTGTAAAAATCATTGGTATTATTATCTCTGGTAAAAATACAGTAGATCGATTGCAAGGTTTATAAACAGTGAAGGTTGCCTCATCATAGTCATGTAAACAAACAACAAAGGTGGGAATTAGAATTAGATTTATTTGTGATTTTTTAACAACCTTTTAATTCTTCAGTTTAGCTTTTAAATCTGGGATGAAATCGTTATCACTAAAATGCACAGAACATAT
>JAGFPH010000206.1:488230-510687 GCA_018207615.1 Philaenus spumarius
ACGACATTCCTTACTGTATCTTAGGAATAAAGGAATCAAATGATTAACTCGACTTTGTAATATCAGTTTCTAAATTCTTAGACTTTATTTTAATATGCAGTAATAAAGAAAATAAATAAACAATATATGTATATATCTATGGCAATAATTGTTAAGGTCAGGGTAGTTCAATAAAAAATCAACAAAAACTTTTGATCTATTTGTTTTGAAAATAGAGCCCAAACACGAAATTACTACGACATTCCTTACTGTAGGCCTACCTTAGAAATAAAGGGAAAGAGGGAATACAAATTTTTTCTACTGATGTATTGAATTTTTCTAAATTACGGATAGGGACACAGATAATACAACCTTTCCCTATATTTTAACTGACCTTATAACCTATCTTGTTATTTGTGCTTTAGATATTACTATTAATACATACAACTGCTATATTATAGAGTGCAAAATACTGTTGCTGGAAGTTTTAAAAGAACCAGATAAGTTATTACTAAATGTTTTGTATAAATAAACAAAATTAAAATTGATAAAATAAAACCTGAAGGTTTGAGGTTAGTAAACGTATTTATTGTGAGATTTTGTGTTCAGGTTTTATTTTATCTATCTTACTTTCTCACAAGTCAAGCTCATTAGTTATTTATTAAAATTAATTTCAAAGCTTAAAAGTACACCTGTTGGGTTCTTTCCAAAATTACAAACAAAATTATTATACTTAATGATTCAATAAACAATAGATCTCTTATCTCTATTATTTGCAGGCAGAACAATTAAATACTTAATTGTGTATTTTCTAATATTAAAACTTGTATAGAGAGTGTTAAATTTATATTTTGGAAAACATCAATCTACAACTTTCAATCTACAAATTAACAATCTTCTACTATTTCAACAAAAATGTGTTTACATAAAGTTCGATCATACCTACAATCCAGGCAAAATTTGTTTTTACATGGAAAGTTGTGAGATAGTTTTGATTTCTTCCATTCTATGTGTCTTTTGGGGTGCTGAATCCAAATCTAAGGTTTGCCTACAAAATTTCGTAAAGCAACATTGAAAAAATCAGAAAGGGTAAAAAATCAATTTTTTTACTGGTTTTTCTTATAACTCGAAAACTATAAGCTTTTCATAAATAATCTCCCTTCTAAAATTGAAAGAACATAGTATAATATTTACTACAAATTTTAATATTTAGGTTTTTTCTCCGACGAGCCATTTGGGCACAAACGCTACTTGAAAATTGGTGTATTTCGGGTGTCTCCGCGAAAACGCACTTTTCCACTCCAAAACTGTAATTTATTATTAGAAGGTTGTCATTTATTGAATTCCTAAATAAATCAATTTAAAAATTATCTAATAGTAATGTTTTTTCAACTACCGTACACTAGGATAGACATTTAAAAAAAGTTGTAAGCCTATATGTTCACTGGTAATAATAGTAAACTACTGCATGTTAAAATGTAGTCCTAACCTAAAAACACAGCTTCACAGCAAAACAACAGTTGCCTTGCCTAGTCAGCTAATTTTTAGATTAAAACTTTTACTTGTAAAACTGATATTATTTTAAATCTGTTTTATTGTGAAACAGAAATTACCAGCACTTGTGGGTTTGGAACTTGTTAAATTCCCAATAATACTAGTGACATTTTGAAACAAGCCGCAGCCCTTTGTATTGATAAACAGTCGTACAAACCTTTTCTGCATTACGATGAAAACTCAAATATTTGTTACTTTTGTACTTTTCCAACAACAAATTCCATAGTCCAACCTTCTATAAACCACGGACAAACATCTTTTAAAACGCTTTTAAGAGACGATGTTTATAAAGTGAATACAAATAAACATAAGACATTGAATAACTTTTATTGTTTAGTTAGTAATGTCCTACAATGTACATTTAAAAATATACCTCCATCAAACAACACTCCTAAATACTTACACGAAGTCTTTTGTTTCATCAAAATGCACGATCACCACAACGAATTTGCTAAACTACCCAATTCTTAATGTTTATAATACAAAAGCTTTAAACTTAGACTCGTCTCTTAAGTTAAAGTTTATACAACCAGTTTTACCTGAATATTCAAGACCATACAATGTTTTGTAAACCACAACCTTAAACCTATCAGCTTGTGTTGTTTTTTTTTAATTTTTAATATGTTAAAGAAGTTACGAAGGAAAAGTTGTTAGTTTTCGAGCTATAAGAGAATACCCGCAAAAAATTATCTTTTTTGCATTTTTGTCAATGTTGCTTCGCGAAATTTGTTAAGCAAACCTCAGATTCGGATTCAGCACAACAAAAACATACAGAATGGAAGAAATTAAACTACCTCACAACTTTCCTGGTCAAAACTAAATTTTATTGGATTATAGGTATAAGCGAACATTATGGAAACACAGTTTTGTTAAAATAGTGAGAGACGTGCAGTTCAAAAGTTGTAGATTGATAATTTCCAAAATATTATTTAACAATAATTTTCATGAAACAAGTGCACACTTTGTAGTAATAAACTTATGTGCTACAAAATTAATCGATACCTAGAAATTAACCATTCTAGATACACTGAAGCCTTATTTTGCGCACGTGTTAACAGTAGTGAACTCTGTCGCTGGAGTGTTGTTACAGCGGTTAAATTTGGTGCAGGACTACATTAGCCTCCTATCACATCCCGCCGGAAATAAATCGAGTTACAGTAACCATATCTTTTTATGTTCTTATCATTTTAGTGCCTTTTAGTTAAGCTAGTTTACAGTATGGCCGCTTAAATTGTAATTTAGTCACTTATTGAAATATATAGGGTTGTATTACATGCTTTAATTGTTTTATGCTCGCAGGGTGGTTTGCGAGAGGTTGGCTCAACTTCAGAAGATGATAGGGGACCTAAAAAAAAGTAAAATTGTTCATATGTACATAAGTCCAGAAAAGCATTGTTTTCCAGTTATCCGCCATTTTGTTTCTTTTACAAAATATTTCATATCTAGAGAACATTTTGACCGATTGAGTTCAAACTGGCATGAAGTTTAACCTAACATTGATCTATTGTATGTGTTTATGCCGTTTGAGTGTTATTTTACCTACAATTTGTCCGTTTTGATTTTGTTAATTTTGTAAAAAAATCCACAAGATTAATAATAGCTGCCTTAGTTCATTTCAATGTATTATTTATATAAAAAACGTTGCACAACAAAATTATATAAAAGACGTTATTATAATATATAAATTATATTAAAGTACAGATACACCCGAAAAATATTAACCATTTATAGTTACCATTTAAATGTTATCATTTGATTAAACATTGACAACTTATGTATTACTTACTTAAACATAGGCACATTATATTACTGTGATTAAATACTTATAGGAAATACCAAAGAAAATCTAGTAGCCTAAATTAGAGAGGTCCTTGCTTAACTGGTGATATCATTCTTCAAACTTTGCATCACTCTCCATACTGTTATCTGTACGTGTAGTCTAAACAGTTAATGTGTATAATATACAACTCGACAAAAACAATGAATTGGATTGCAAGCGGTAAGGGCCTCACTCGTAATCACTCGTGGGTTGTCATTCGTAATATAGTTCTCGATTCCTGAGACATACTCCACAAACATGTTTAGTTTAAACCATGTATTAAAACTATTATACACACCTACTTGTATCTCGCTATACCTAGATCCTAGATTTTATGTGTTAGTAATAAAAACAATACATAATAACAAACTATTATTAATTGCAATTGTATTAAACTTTTTTAAATGAAATCTTTGCAGAAATATATCTAAATTATATTATATTTACATTCCCCTACCATATACAATACAAAGGTAATGCCTTGTTATTTGAAAACATTTCTGAATTTTTATTTTATTAGATTCCGTCTTTTAAAAAATAAAACTTTTTTAGCTGCTATAATAGAGTGTTAGGTCCTTACCAAGGTGGTTAAGTAGTACGCTATGATTACTTTGTAATTAAGGAGTTATCAAAAACAGTATATAATGGTATAATTTCATGTGATCCAATCTATAAATGAAGTCAAAATGTATTGCTAATTTGTTATCAAATACAAAAAAGCAGTGTTATGACCATGTTATATTAAATTAATAATTAGCTACCACAGTTACAATAAAGTACGAAACTTATAAAAAATGCTCTAGAAGGTAGAAGATTTTAGGATTAATTGGATAACGGATAGTTTGATAATGGACACTGTGTAAATCCATATTAATATATAAAAAAGGTAAAATGTGTTTGTATTAAATAAACTTATTTATATTTAGGTAAATTTGAACTATGTTTGAGTTGTTGGAAAGCTCTTTTCCAATGGATCTTTACAACTATCGGAAATAGCTTTTCTCAGGACATTTTGTCAGCAAATTCAACTCTTTCACACTTGAAGATATTAAAAACATCTGATATTGTAAACATATGACAATTGTGTTAATTTAGAGTTTATTAATATAATATTTGAGTCAAAGTTGATTATACGATAATGTAACATAAATATCAACTACATTTATATTCCCAAAAAAACTGTTAAATAAATCTACCAAAATTAGCTAATTATTATATAATATTAAGATGAAATGGGGAGAAATAAATGTACTTACATTTAAAATTACTACTAATAATAATAATTTTAAAACGTTTTACGTACGAGCAGTATTGAAGGTAGCCACTAATTAGGCAAACTATTGTTGGTTTTAAAATCACGATTCAATAGGCACATCTTAAAAGTCAAAAAATACAACAACCTTTAATATACACAAGAAAATTCATTTTTAAACATTTCCCGTATCAGCAATGTTGAAGGTAACCACCAATTAGACAAACTAGATGTTGAATTATTTGAAAATCCAGACTACATACATGAACCTTCAACATAAAAAGTCAGTTTTAATATTTTAAATTAGTCTTTAAGACTTTTCCTGTATTGTCCACTGAACATGTTGTAGGTTATAACTACTAAGATATTTGATATGTTTTTCATACGTTTTTTATATCAAAGATAACATACAGACACATCCGTATATACCATTATTTACATAATATATTTAAAACATATGACTCTGTCAAAAGAACGCAAATACTAATATAGAAACTACCATGTCTTAGATTTCACGCACTTTTAAACCCACTTTGCCACTGGGTCCAAAAGTGCGTGAGTATATAGTGAACGTATTCATCTAATTTATAAGATCGAAAATCGGAGATACACAAGACATTTGAGCTCACCGTATAAGTGGGTTCAAACTACTGCTGGGTCCATAAGTGTTTGAACACCTATATATATATATATATATATATATATATATAATACATACTATATCTCGAGTGGTAACGGTCGCGAATTCAATGCTTTTTCCCCAAGCAAAAAGTGCCCAACGCCGCTAAAGAAGTTTTCACTTCAAAAATATAAATTGAACAGGTTGAATATTGAGTGCATAATGTATTAAACCTACATCCAGTCAATTTGGTGAATTTATTCCAGTTCACAACCTTCTTCACACCAGACCTCCATATTTCCCTCACGTTGAAGCGTCTAAACTATCAACTAATCGTCACCGTTTCTTCAACCATACAACCATTCAGGAATTTTAATTAAACAACATCTATTTTAATCTTAAGCTCAAAATTGTAAACCATTTCAATCACGCCACAAGTTAGCATCAATCATCTTTCATTATCATAAACCTAGATTAAGTGTTCATTTTGTTAATAGTTATTAAATATTTATTTGTTCTTGTTAAATATAACTAAACTAAAAAAAAACCTCACAACCAGCTAGCCGGCAACCCAATTGTAAACATAAACCCGAGATTTGTTAAAGTCAATAAATAATGTATAAATCCATTTCATAGCGTCTCTGTTTATTTTATATTCAACGATAAACGCGGAAGGATACAACGTACACAACACTTAACATTATAAGTGAAAGTAGAGGACAGTTTGAAAACATTTATGCATTTATTAAACTATCTTTAAAATAAATAGATTCACATATTATTATTTACTTAAAGACAATTATGTAAATTAATTCAAAATTAAAATCATTTAGCTACCCGGAATGGACGGCTGAAAGGAACATACTTGCCTGAGTACGACAAGGTATTTTTTGCTGATGATAAGGGAGTTGGGGTTCGTAACGACTACAATGGAGTGCTGTTGCTGGAAACAATCTTACAAACTCCTGTAATCAAAGGTGAAGAAGTTGTGAAACTAGAACTTCTTATTTCAGAGGTAAAAAAAGATAATAAAATAAAAGTTTTTAAACTTAAGTTTGTCTACATCTCTTATATAAAGTTGCACTGATGTTGTTATTTTAATTTTAAAAGTAACAATTTACTTTGTATTTTAACAGTTTTTTCCCTTTATGCACCTTTATTTTATTGTATGCCTAGGCCTACTATTAATATAACATTACAACGACAACACAAAAGTTGAAAAGCGATGTGGCGACAAATTTAGACTGATTAAATAAAAAGCTAAACCACAAGAATAAGGTAAAAAAAAAAAATTAATAACTAAACTACTTAATGAAAAGTTATGTTTATTATTGAATCTACATTTGGATTACATAGTCATCATCGTCAGAGCGTAAAAGCGAGTATAAAAGTCCTCTGAGGAAGATGGCATGTCATTTAAGGGTCAAAGTCACAAAATGAGACAATTTAAAAAAAAATAAAAATTAAGTATTTGATTGTATATAAATAAATAGCATATTAGGTAAATGACATGTTCAGGAACCTTATCTCATATGTAGCTGAACTAAATTCTATGAATTTCAATTTTTTTATGAACTTTTAGTGTACCGAAGCATCAATGGATACAAATCGGTCACGCTTGCTAAATTGGCAAAATATTACTTTGAGTTAGCTTAAAAGTATAATAAATAATATCCATATACCCAATAACATTCATTTAATAATTCTGTATAGAAATTATACAATCAGATTTTGAATCAAACATATACTGCCGATTTTGTATGTGTGACCATGACCGGATAGTAGCGATCGTGACCAAATGGTAGCGATCGCGACCGCGCGGTAGCGATCGAGGCCGTTTTGATAATGATTTAAATTTGTGATTAGAAAATTCTGGAAGACAAGTAAAATAGTTGTTTTGATAACTAAAACAAACAATGGTTGGGGTAAGCAGCTTTTAGTGTTGAAATAAACAAAGCAACCGAAAAATCATAACAAAGTACTGATTGGCTATAATAATGTAATATTTAAAAAAAACAAAGTAACTTCTTGAATTAATATGTATAACAGCACAATCTTTAATAACAAAATCTTTAATAATTCCAGATATAACATAAACAAAGGATATATAATTACTAAAAGTGGTAAATAAACAAAACGGTCATGTAATACCATGGCGGTCACGCTACTGATTTGCACGTGACCGCATTGTAATTTTCAAGTAAAACTCGGTGAATTAGTATTAATAGGTAACATAGGTTTGTCCTATTGAGTTTAGGATAAAGACAACGAATGCACAACTAACTAGGCACGTTGGTTACTGCAACATTTTAATAAACACTTAAAATATTTATGTGACCGTTTTGTTGTCATGCAATTAAGATACTGTTATTAGTTACCTTAAATTTAGGTGATTTTTCGAAGAATTTAACAAATTGAAATTATTTCAACTAAGCCAGCAGTTGAAGTTTACTAATAAACTTCCAGCAGACTACTGACCGCGCCAATTCTATCGCGATCGATAACGTAAAGGCAGGTTTATACTTTAGTCGGTCTTTGTTCAGCTATTTTAAGCAGAGGATAAGAAAAAAAACATAGCTATCTTATCCTCTGCTTGAATATTGGTTATGTATTAGTCATCACATAGCCTAAACGTTTATTCTATGCCGTTTTTGCCGTGATTATGGATCTCCTTGTTTGTTTATTTGACATTCAACATTTAAGATAGCTGGTCAAGGACAGTGACCGATTTGTATTTCTTAGAAAGGAAATTTATTTTAGTCACTAAAAATAGTAACTTTTTATCATGCAATTTGTTTAGTGAGAAGGAAAAAGTGTTTGAAATATAAAAATGTATTTTTGTCATAAATTTTTTTTTAATAATTTTTTTTTATAAAGGGACTAAAATTGTAAAGGGACTTTGACCCTTAAATGTATATCAGGGTACATAAACATAACTTTTCATTACTTGTTCAATAATTTTTTTTATTCGGGGTTCGGAGTTTTATTTAATCAGTGTGAATTAAGAACGGCTATAAATTAGGCCTCACCTTGTAAAAAAAAAAGTTGATTTGTATTGTAACATAAATTCTGTTATTTATTTAAATAATGATCTTTTTAAATTTATTTGCCATTTAAAAGAATAAATAAAGTAAAATTTAACCTCATTAAAAATAAGTTTGATTGCTCCAGATCCGATTTGGATAAACTGAAATTGCAGTTTTACAAGACAATAAAAGTGTCTTGCATTATGACAATAAATATGATCATATAAAACAACAACTCATTCGACCGCCCGCCGTAGTAGACGTCTATCGGACAATTTATATGTGTTGTGTCGTGAGTTGTATGTTGTTGTGTTTTTGTGATGTGAACTGTTAATTTATTTATTAATGAATCTGATGATGGAACATAGTTTTTGAAACGCGTCATATATAAAAAACGCAGACTTAAATAAAAAGGTAAAAATATTATTAATAAAATTATTTAATTATTCATGAAACTTTATTATCAGTGGGATCGTGGTTTTGAAGTTGATAAGAATATGGCTGACTTGCCTCTACTCTAGGCTATTTTACAATATTTTTTATAGTTATATACTAGCATCTTTGACATACGATAATATTACTTGACCGACTAATTATGTGTGGTAATCATATTTTTATTGTGTACAATTAAGTTTGCCTAATTATATTAATATGTACTTGACTTGGTTGTTCCTCGGTTAGAACGTATGGACTAAGATGGCTGTCGTGTTTACATTTGTACTAACCTAATGCTGATTTGTTATGTTTTTAAAAAGTTCTGCTGATCTTCTTACTGGATAAATATGATTCGAATAATGAAATAGTGCTTATAATTGGAAGTTTTACTGTGAGTTACTTTGCTTTAGTTGGCACTAGCATAGATATCCTCTCAAGGTTTGTTTTGATATAATAATATTTTGTTGCGTTAGTTCTAATACATTCGTAGTTCAGTGATTGTTTTCTAAATTGCTTACATTAATTAATATGGTTCTAATTATTTTTTTACAATTAGTTCACTCTAAATTTTGATTATCTTAAACTCAAGTTAGGTTCAATGACCTCGGTTTGGATTCGTTTGTTAACATTGAATTTGGCTAAGTGTTCACTGGTAACATTTAGGCTGTAGGCTATTCGGTTTTATATATATAGTTGATGGGATTTGATACCATTATATATGTTAAATGGTTTATTACTTGTGATTTTTTTGTTAAACAATTTTGAATATTTGATAAGTAGTTATTTAAATTATTGAAGTTTTTTTTTGCAAATCATATTCAAATCATAGATATTCTTTAAAAACTATCGCAGCACACAGGTGAACTGAAATAAAACTCATGCATTAAGTTTAAGCTAAGAAAAATGTCTTCATTGTATATAAATATTTGAGTTGTTGTTACCAATGATAGTTTACTCATTCCATTAGAGATTAACTAACGATTCTGAATACAGTTTATTTGACTGGAAAACATGAATATAAAGCAAAGTTGTAAATAATCTTCTAATTTTGTTTAGGCAATCTTACTTCAGCGGACTTTAAAATCAGTAGATCTTTTAGGAGTGGAACAAACAGCAGAAGTTTTAGAAGAATTAAATACTAAGATCGCAGAGGCTCAGGCCCGACCAAAGAAAGGAATTAAATCACAAAAGGTTAGAGTTTTAAGATTATCTTTGACGATATCATTTTCCTTTAATACTTTTTCTAAATCACTAATTTTGTTTTTACTTTTTGTTTGCAGTGGATCACTGTCTGTTTAGAACTACCACATTGTTCTTTGAAATGGGTGTGCTTAGGTTTAGTAACAGAATTAAAACGCCAGAACCGCCACGTACCTGCTCTTGCGATTGCTAGTGCAGTCAACGAAAGATTAAATTCACTTCTTCCTGTGCCACATGATGATTCACCTTTTGATAGATCGTTAATGTTTAGTGAAGCTATGCGGAGATTGACCTTTACCAAATGGCCTCATATGAATTACAAGTAATTAAAAAAATAATTTTGCTTATTAAGTAAACCAATTTCTTCAATGATACTATCTTAAAATAATTTTATTTATATGTTTAGGTGGGCACTTCCTGACAGAATGGCACAGGCTGGCTTTTACCACCAGCCTAATTCTACTGGAGATGACAGAGCCATGTGTTTCACATGCATTGCTTGTCTTGTTTGCTGGGAACCAACGGATGAACCATGGTATTGCTTTTATTAATAATCATTCATACTAGACATTTACATTCTTTGATAGAAATATTATTTCTGCTGTCTTCATTATAAAGAATATAATATTATCAATATATACTTTCTTAAAATATGTTATGAATACAGTGGCGGATCCAGGACCTCATCTCGGGGGGGCAACACTTCCTAGGCAGGGGTTTACTCGTAATTTTTCCAGTACCGGAACGCTGTCGGATGTGACGGAAAGGGGGGGGGGAATGTTTACAAGTTACTATTTTTGTACTTGTCTATAGCATTAAGCAATTTTGAGAGACACATACTATTTTAAGCAAAAACGTGGTAAAATGTCTCTCATTTTTAGTCAATAGCCTTTATCAGAAATTTAAATCCTCGACAAAAGACTGTAAACCTAAACACATTTTATGTGTAATCAAGAAATGATTTTTCTTATTCAAAGACAATTAAACACAAGCGTATCACGAGAACACAACACAGGCGCTTGTTAGTGAATTATTTTAATGACACGCAAAACTCACAAAACTAAACAATATCACAATGTCAACGTCAATGCGACCAGGTTCTTTTTAGTTTTTGACAGTTCGCGAAAGGTAGCATGTACCGGGCGCAAGCGCGCACGAGTTCAGGTGCAATCACATGTCGCTGTTTTCAGTCAACGCAATCAGACAACCTGCTAAATGTGTTCAGTTACCTAAATTGAAAATTTTCCTCTTTCGGGGCGCCTTTCAACCTTGTATTTGTAATGGCGCTTGTCAGTATTTGTATGTATTCCGTGTTGTTATCTCATGTGAGATATTTATTTTTTAATTAATTAATAGTGAAATTAAATGAGTTATTCGTATTAATCACTAAATGTGGTTCAAATTATATCATGTTTGGTATTATTTTAATTACAATAAGCTCATCAATATTTTATAAACTTTTTCATTCAGAAAAAGGTAATAATATAAAAGTTTAAGCGTCGCTGGTATTTAAACTTTTCGGCCACTTCTACTCTGAATCATCTGTCTCTTATTTGCAATCGTTCGCAGTGCTGGCCGAACATCAATGGCGTGCCACGAGGTTGGCAAAAGGGTGTGTGGTGCTCCCAAATTGTTCCATCTCGATTCCGAGCTGAGGGACAATGTGCACTTTAGCTGAGACTTTATTATAGTTGGCTCGCATAAACGCAACGTACTGTAGTGTGGTGCTATCTTGAAGAATTTTCGATTGGCGATTGGCGGACGTAAAATTCTGAAACGAGTGTTGAATGAGTGTGATTGAGGGAGTGAATGGTCCAGTGCAACGTTAAAACAAAAATTAATAAAAAGCAGTACCGGAACGACATTCCGGTGCGTTCCGGTACCTGTAAACCCCTGTTCCTAGGTGTGCAAAATAACTAGCAGGTTTTGGGGGGTCCCCAGAAAATTAAAAAAATGTTAACGCAAAATTAAATTAAATTTAACACAATTTCAATGAAAATATTCTGGTTGTCAACAATGTTTTACTTGTTAAATTCTTCATTTTTTGTATTTACTGATGTTTAAAAACTTTGGTTTGGCATCGGCTTTGTACAGAGCAATTTTGATTGTTTGCTTGAGATCTTATTCTCACTTGTAAAAAATATGTCAAAATATTAAACATTTACGAAAAACATTACTTTTTTGACGACCTCTAATGAGTGAAGCTCTGATTTTTAGAGATAAGCCCCGAAACGAGTAAGAAAAAGAAAATAGAAGTCACAGATGATGTGACTGTGTAACTTATCACTTAGGCCTATAACCATATTATTGTGAGTGAGAACAATATTTCTTCACCATACAATACTTTTGACTTAAATGAAATTCAACAAATCTATTTCAGATATAAATTTTATATACAAATTAAAACGTGCGTAGCCTGTGATTAAAAACAAGCCTACAATATAATATGTTTATTTATTACTTGCGGAATTATTGGCGGTAAGATTTTTAGTGATTTTATTATTTGTTACTATCCTTCATTGTTCATTATTCCCTTTTTAGAATTACGTAAAGTAAATGCTGAACAAAAGGATTTTTTACTTTGGAGAAAACATTAAAAATAAAACTCATTTATTTCTTCATTGTATTAAGGTACGTAAACATACGCCTATCGCCTGTATGTACGTGAACAACTGTGCCAGAATAAACAGGGAGCTTACTTGTTGATGTCTTCTATTTTTTTTTTTTTTTTTTTTAAGAAAGAGGTTATTTTTGAAGTTCGTTTCATATTCGTTCAAAACTATTTCTCAATAAAATATGAAACAAAAATACAACTAAAATACACCAACAAATTAGAAAACTTCATCGGTTTTTGAAGTAAACAACTAGCTAAAAGACCTAAGGAAACCATAGACCAGATATTTTAATAGATAAGTTACTTATAAAGCCGAAAACGAAGCAAGGCGAGACGTGCGCAATACATCAGCAGAAAGGTGAACCAATCGATTCAACTTCAATACGCAAAAAAACAAACTTGGAACTGCAACATTTCTTTCCCGATCGATTTTTCTACGCGTCATTCTCGCGTTTTTCCGGTAGAAATCAGAACGTAATAATACACATAAAATTTTTTTGTTTCGGAGTTCGGGGGGGCAATTGCCCCCTTTGCCCCCCCCTGGATCCGCGCCTGTATGAATATACCTTTTCACTCTGATGGTATAACCTGGACTACTCGGTTCAAGCCTGATTATACTTCTTATCTGATACAATTTTTTAATTTTCATATATTCAAAATCTGTGTATGAAATATGGTTTTTGCCTTCGGTTAAGCTCATTTCAATTATAGCACAAGTTAAGTTTTTAGAATGTCTATTTCTAAAACAAAAAAATTATATATTCAATTTAATATTGTTCTTGGGGTCAGGCACTCGTGCAGCTATGATTAACAGTTTTTATTATATCCGCAAGATTGCAATTAATGGATTTATAAAAATTCGAAGTTGGCATCTCTTTTCATAGGGGAAAATTAAAAGTTAATTAGCAAGTTTTTATCATTTTATAATTTGTTCAAGTCTATTATTTTATAATTGACAGAATATACCACTTTCTGTTTTTATATAGTTCACCCCTATTACAAAATTATACACTTCAAAATTAAACGGAGATACATTCAAATCGATGTTGTTGGTTTAATAGTGACGCTACTTCTACCAAAATCTTCTTCGCTTCTCTTCGGATTTTGTCTTTAGCATTGTTTTCCGGAATGCAAGGGCTGATGCATTGTGGTAGTAAGTGGTCTCCTATTGGTCCTCACGTGTCACATTGGCCGCTGATGTCACGTATTCGTATATCCTTGAATGAATTTATCAATGGAAGTCTTCTAAGTATATGATTAGTTTCCTACACTTGCATAATTTAATAACTTGCACTTTAAATTGCAAATATTTATTTGGTAATTGATTCGTTATTTTGGTTTGTTCTTGCATTTGACGCCAAAATATTATTTATTTAAATTATTTTGTATTTTAATGCAATCTCTAAAAAATACTTCCTTGTTTTGTAATTGGTGTATGTACTGTGATATGGTCATATTACTATACTATTGTTTTTGTTGGAATATTTCTAATAATACTAATGCAAACTAATGCTTATGACCTATTTTATAAATATTTTTCTTAATTTTAGAATACATCGTACACATTTGGGTATTAAATCTGCTTTTTTTACCTTTATAAATAATATAGTTAATCTTTGTGTATTTGGCCATTTTTGCCCGCGTATTTTTTTCCTTTGCAATGGCTGATTTATCTTATTAACAGTTTTGGTGGTTGCTACGTATATATGAATAAATTTACTTGGATTTTTAATAAAAAGTCATTGAGTTAATAAATAAATGATGTGTACTGTGTTTTTCTGGTGTGGTGATTGGTTAATAAAGTTATATTATTCGTTAAGTGTAGTGGTGCTTTTGTGAAATTTGGCAGATCTAAGTGTAGGCTAATTTCTTAATGGGTTAGTTTTTCAAGATTTATTATTTTATATTACACATTTGTGTGTTGTCTAAGATACCTGAGTATATCTAATAGTTCATTTCGTTTATTTATTTATAACTGAAGGTTAGTATTGATTTTGATATATTTAGACTATTTGAAATTGAAGTAGCTTTACCTAGGTTAGGCTGCCTTTGACAATTAATTATGAGATGGATTTATAGGTTATATAGTAATTTCTTATAGATGGGATTTGGTACATGATATCATGACAGATACCCTAGCCTAAGAAAAATGTCCTAACCCATTCGTTTGGAGCAAGATGTAATTTAATGCAGAGGTAATAGATACACAAGTTTAATATTGCACTTAGAACGCGTTTGTTTGAACACAGCAGTCTTTGCTTACATTTGTTGTGGTCTTCTGAAATTTCTTATATTTTTGTTTAATTTATTTTCTTTTAACTTCTATATTAGGATAAAAATATAACTACCAACTTTTTTTTAGTGTGTGAAAGGTTTTTATTTTTTTTAAATTTGTAAATATGAACATTTACATTTAAAAATATATTGTATATCTAAGAACTCTTCTGGTTTTAGCGGGAGACTCCCAATTTTTACCTTTTCTCCCGCACTCTCTTTAAAATCGTATTATCTCCCACGTTTTATCTGGACAATGCTTCCTCTTCTCCCTCCTTAAACCTTTTCAATAATCATTTCTTTAACATTTGTGTTGACTTAAACTAAGCCTATAGGATTTTATAAACTTTGTGAATGATCTTATATTAATGTATGGAATGGGATATGAAGGTAATGGGCTACATGTGTTTTTATTTTTATTGGTGCTATCAGGGACTGGTGGTTTATGAAATGATCCCTGATATGATGTACCTCCTGCTTATTATATAAGTCAAATTTTGGTGTCAATACAATTTGCCCCCTTTTCATTTTATGAAATATATTGTTTTTCTGAAATCAAAATTATAGATGCCGAAATTCGGAATTTTGTTTGTTCCCTCCCGTTGTTGCAATGATGATAGTTTGTGGTTGTCAGTGTGTTGAAACATTGTTATTCAGTTGGTTTTTTGTATAATTTAAGTGTAGTCATGTGGTATATAAGTGGTTTTGTTTTCCTATCAAAGTGTTTGAGTGGGTACGTGCACTGACCTAGACGTTCATTAATGCAATAAGGTCAGTCATAAAGTTGAAATAACCTGGCTGTGACTCCATTCAACAAGTTTGAGACATTTTGTACATTGTGCGACTTGTTAAAATTTTCTGTTTGCTTCTTACTTGCTTTATTAATCCTATCGTATGCTATATGGGTGGTGATAAGCACAATTACCCAACAAGGAACAGAAATTTGATTGAATGTGATTTTGTTCTTCGGCTAAAAACAACTCAGTCTAGTTTTAAATACTTAGGAGTAAGGCTGTTTAATAAACTGCCTGCCAACTCTGAGGCAATTCCCACTGGGTATTTTAAGTTGGTGTTGAATAGATGGCTAAGGAAAAAGAGTTTTTACTCTATTAAAGAGTTTATGGAATGTAATGTCAATGACCTTATATTTTAGTTTTGTGAATGAACTGTAACTTGTATTCTTAGTGGTCTTTGTAACTTATTATTAGTCTTATGTTTTTACCCTGTGTCTGTAATGTTGTAATTTATGTTATGCCTTTCTGACCATGTATATTGAAACTGTACTTGTTTAACGACAATAAATGTTTCTATTCTATTCTATTTTCAATTTTAATTGTGTGTTTGTGTCTGGCTGTACAAGTTCTGGAAAGTGTATATGCCAATATCGCTAGGGTGTTGTGTCTTAGTGAAGTTCTTGTAGTGTGTATCCGGTTGTCGTGTGGTGTAATGTGTTGGAACATTCACTTAGTGATTTCTCACGGTAGCACGGGAGATGTTGAAACGAAAAAAAAAAACACCAGGATTTATTTAAACGTAAATTGCTAAAAACAAAATACTTGATTTTGATAAAACTTTCAAACGACAAAAAAGTTATTCGTGTCAAATGTTTTTTCATTGCATTTTTATTAGAACATAACTTTCCAATTGCTTCCTCTGATCATGCTGCATTATTATTTTTCAAGATGTTGCCAGACAGTTAAATTGCAAAAAAAATCGCAAGAACAAAAATCATGACAATTATTAGTGAATTTTATAATAAGGAAAGAAGTAAAATTATTGTTTTTTTTGATGAATTATCCTTTTTTTATTTCAACTGATGGGAGTAATAGTGGAGACTCAAAACTTTTTGCCGTGGTTGTTATATACTTTAGTAGAGATACGGCCTAATTTTAGTATAAAATTAGACTGCCAAGGAGAAAAATAAAACATTGTTAAAAATACTCTTGCATTTTAAAATTTTAAAGTTGGCAGGTATGGAGTATTGGTATGTACGAAGACTGTAAGAGTACACAACACTTATTTATAGGTTATTCGTTAATCTTTGGAAAGCTTCACTTACGAATCTCAATTATCAAAATTACAAATATATCACAGTAATAAACTTACATTACTTGATACATATCTTATCTAGATTATATATGGTAAAATAATCAAAGACACAATTATTAACAAGTAAAAGAAATTTGGATTCTTTAATCAACAAGTAAAAGAATTATTTTCAACATTAATTAAGATCGTTTCAACATAAAATACCAATTATAAGTTTATTTATAGTTCAATAAATATTGATTAAACTGTTGATTGATTAAACAAAACAAGCAAACTTTATCTCGGTGGGGTTAGTGCCGTCTTTTCCCAAGTTTAATTTGATATCTTAATGGAAGAAATATTATAATACATAGTTTTATTATTAGAAACAAAAGGTGAATAAAATAGTAAATCGTTATTAGTAAGTAGCAAAATGGTGAATGATATTATGTAATAGTTCATAGTTATTATTATGGAATGCTTAGTTCATAGTTCTTATCACAATGATACGTTGTTTCAACGTGAAATAATGTTTGTTGGGTTCTAGTTTATATTAATAGACTGTGTGGTTTCACCACTAATGTGTAAAAAACAGAACGTAACCTATATATAATTAGAATGGTCTCACCAAAATGGTATCGATTCTTCTTTATTGTTTTAACTTGGAATTCGGTTTATATTTGATCAAATCTGTATTTTCGGTTCTTCTTCCAATCTTGTTGGTTGTCTTGAATGGTTAAATTGGGTACGAAAATATCTAATTTATTAAATTGTGTAGCACAAACCAATTCGGTAACTGCTTACTTTGGCAGCTTTTACAAGAATAAACATTTTTCACTGTTGTTACACTCCGGAACTTTTAAACACTTGCCTACTAAATATACACTTAGGGTGGTGGTGTTTGTAAGGGTTTATGAATGAAATGGTTAAACAAATTTCTCTTTTCAAGTATTAAATTGTTTTTCGAAAAGTGCAATCATTACAAGAATAATTAATAGTTATTTTGTAGTGGGAAATAATAGATAAATTGAATAAAATACTTAAATAACTCCATATTACTGGTACCTCTTTTATAATGTAGTTTTTGTATGTTTATAACTTAAAGAAACTAAAGAATCTGATTTCGTATTCCATGTAAATTTGCGGTCCAATCACAGGTAAGTTCTTCCGTCATGGGCGTGGTTAACGGAAATAAGATGTCTTCTGCAGTACGTTGTAAATGATTTTTTAAGTTGGTTTTTCAATTGTCCCGTTATAACGGTGTATATTTGATAATTTTGTCAAGGACTTTTTGTGTGTAAAAAGGTTCATTCTGTTTATAGGCTATGTCGGTTTTTCTTCAGAGTTTATGGTTTTCATGTAAATTGAATTTTCCTGACGGTTTCTGCTTTAAACTTGTTATTCGTTAGGCGAAGATCTTGATTTTCAAATATAGATATTTAATGAATAATTTAATATTAGGTTAAGGTAGTAATTTTCTTGGATCGATATAATAATTTTGCGTGATTTTGATGGGAAGTGCATGTCGAAAATATCGGGAAGTAATTTTAATAGGTTTATTTCAGTTTCGAAAACCGGATTAATTAACAATTTGCACCTTTTCTGGAAGTTCGCATATACTCCGCTAGGTGTCGTTAGGCTACACAAATCTAATAACTGACATTCTGAGATCGTACTTTCTCCCTCTGGTTATTTTTAATAGAACTCTTGATATTTATACATTTAAATTTTATTATATATTTTGAATTGTTGTAAGTATTCATAATACATAAACAAGGTAACAATAAGGTATGTAGAAAAACATTTATTTCATTAAATATAAGTTTGTTGAAAATTAACCAAATTTTACTCATCGTGTTGAGAGTGAAAATTCTAACTTAACACCTCACCTGAATGTAAATTTTTGTTGATTTCTGTCACACTCTTTGTATGTCTTCCTGTCTCCAAACTACTTCCCCAATGTTAAAATTGATAAGCAATTTTTTTAGCTTAGTATTACATAAATAATACATATATGTTGTGACTTTGTAAGCTGACCAAAGTAGATGACTTAATTAAACATAATGTTTAATAGTAGAAGCTAAACTAATAGACAATCCTACCTACAAATTGTAACAATCTCGAGTCAACTATAATAGCATTATTCACTTACAAGTTGGATAGTTAAGTTCAACCATCAAGTTTTGCTGTTAAATCCTTTAAATTTTTGAAATGGCTGAATTTTTTAAACTTATTGAAAAATCAAAATATCTGAAATAGTGTTTTCTAAGTATCTTTGGTCCAGCATGACAGTTGGAGCTTAGCGTGTTACAATTTAAACCACTGTTAATTAATTTTGGGTTTAATTTTAAAGGAAGGAAGTGGGTACATATTCTGGTAATATAGTTTGTCTTCATCCATACTGTTTTTATTTATTACTCCACCCTCTGTTGGAAATTCTATAATATTGAAATTCTCTATACAAGATTAAATTTTAAAAATTGTATTTTGATGAAGTATTGATTGTGTATATAGTTGAATATAACTTCTTTTTAAACCTGAAGTTTAGCTGAGTTTTTTAAGCTTTCTGTAGCCTTCAAACTATATACATTTGACTTCTTAACTGGAAATTTAGTATATAATTTTAAATATTATGTATTGTAAACTTATTTTTACAATACTTATTTTATAAGTACAGTAATCCCTCGCTATTCGGATAGGTTCCGACAAATTGTCGCGAATAGCGAAAACTAAATCTTTACAGGAAAAGGGGGGGTTATGTCTTTGACATAAGTTATAGAAAATTTAAAAACATTATGTACTAATACCTATAATTAATTAATTTACATAAGATATAGGCAGTCTTTGTTATACGCTGTCCGGCTTAACTCGATTTCGCTTTTACGCTGTAAAAAAATCCTTGAAAGGTTTAGTATTTGAGCTGAGTTGTTTGGAGTGTAGACTACAGTTGATAATTTTATAAGTTATTGCAGCGTTTTTTGTCATCTCACTCTCCCCTCAAGGTCAGTGCTCTCATAATGGTACCTTTACCCATCCCTACTTGATCGTTCATTGTCTTGGTTTGTCTATTTTTAGAACTTAGTCATGTCAAGGCATCAAACTATCGTTCTCTGTCAGTAGCGATAATATTGGTTGCGACTGTTATGAGTGATAAAACGTAGTAAAAACTTAATTTCTTTCAAACTATTTTACTGTAATTTTAATTAATTCTTTAAAATTAATATGACTTGCTGTACACTAAATTGATGTCTCCAACTAAATCACAGTATGCCATTGCCCTTCATTTGCACAAGTCCATTTGTATTCACTCAGAGGTGTATTGTAGGGAAATCCCATCTTGTATGTTTTGTTGTATTTGCAAGTGTTTTCGCCGACGTGGTATTTATACAATGTTATTAAATTCGTACAATAATAATTACAGTGCTACACTATAATAATTTACGAATTTTGCATGTACTTTATTGCTATTTATACAGTCTTTTTATTTTTTTAGCGACCACGAATAATCAAAACCACGAATACCAAGTCCCCGAATGTTGAGGGATTACTGTATTTTAAGTTAGGTTATTAAATTATATAAACATGTTCTATATCACTTTTGTAGGTCAGAACATGAGAGGCATTCACCTTCTTGTCCATTTGTAAAAGGAGAATATACACAGAATGTTCCCTTATCTGTAACCTATGCAACTGCTCCAGCAGTACCAACTGAAGGACAAGTTGCAGTATTAGGCACGTCATCTGTTCCTGAGCTTTTACCAACTTGTACAAATGATGGTTACATAAACATTTGGAACTGTTCAAGGCAATTAAAAGTAAGTATAGAATATAGTTAGATAAAGTTGATATTTTTTGTTTAGACTTTATAATATATCAACATTTACTAAACAAATTTTTAAATCATCTTCTATACATATGCTATTAAGAGCAGTAGTAAAATTATAAAAAAATTCTAGTTTTAAAATGGTTAGCTTAAACTTATTTCTAAACGGTCAGAATTTCACGTACTCAAAATAGTCGCTAGGAAATGATTCTATACGACTCGCCTTGAAAAATCATAATCTAATACTATGGATAAAAATAGTATCATTTGAATTTGTGCCACATCAAATCTTGATACTGTTAGGGGTACGATTTACAACCCTTTTTGTTTCTCGGGTTCAAACACTAAATAACAGGTTAATAACAAAACACAGTCGTTCAGTGATAGTACTTATTCTAACATTGATTTATTCGCATGCCCTCGCAATTATGCAGATACATTAGCCTACACTTATGCTACGTACATTTCTTTTACTAGATATACGTTCGTAGGACAGACTGGATCAAGAATCGGTAAACAAAGCTACTGAATTTTCTTCCGTTAAACCTTTGACTCCAAACTCAATATGATATTGATAGACTAAGTATTCTGTTAACTCATTTAAATCTCGTTCTACTGCAGAACCGGTTTCGTCCTTAAATCTCGTGTAGACTTCTCGTAGTGTTGACCTGTCTCGTGCTGTCCAGCTTCCGACCCTTAGCTTCATAATACTTGACCAAATCTCGGCCAAATGTCAATAGTAAACTGACCTAGCTTTAGCAGACTGGCCTCGAATCTAGATTAGGGTTATGCTTTATAACCCATCTAACTTCCGTGTTGACAATCTACACTGTTCTTACGTGCAACACCAAAACACTTCCTCCAAGCCCATCCTTATTATGCTTCCTTGTTTACTTCCATATCTGTCTTACGCAAAGTAATATCTTTATACTAAACATACTAACTCTAATAATGGATATAACTAAAATATATCTTTTATCACATACCCCCATCTATTCGTAACAATACATAATAGCTTTACAAGGAGGTTGGGGTAGCGAGGAATAGCAAAGAAAATTAGTTTGTTTTTTATATTTTTGAAGACATTGTTTTTATTAATTTTCTGTTTTGATCTTATTAAACTAAAGCACAGTTAATATGTTATAAAAGTTGTCATGCCATTTGTCAAAATATGAAGAAAACAAATCAGGCTTGGTCAAGGCGAGATAGATCGAGAGTTTCACCTTAATATTTTGAGACAATACGAAAATAATCAAAAGTTTTGCAAGTTAATAAATTAGTGAGAGTTTTCAAAATAAAAATTAGACCGTTTTCAATTTTTAATTTTGCTTGAACATGTAATTACCTTGATTTGTCAGTCCTAATGTGATTTTTGGTTATCTGCAGTCATAGTCTTGATTTGTCAGTCATCAGATAAGATTTATATAAATAAACGGTATCAGTTAACTGACAAACTTTCTCCCAACTTACTGTAGTCAAAATAATATTGTTTTCAATCATTTTATTTATTACTTTTTAGAACAAACAAAACAAAAAAATAATATTCTACCTACGTCAATCGTATAAAAAAATTATTGTCCTAGGCGGGATTCGATCGCGCGACCTTTGAATTACTGGCCGTGATCGCTACCATGGTGCTACCCCGTGCGGCCGCCGCCGCGATGCTAGATTGACAACATAAACTTGTTTATTTTTTAACATTTCCCCATAATTATAAAACGCCGAAGTTTTGATAAAAGCGGGTGGTGTCATTTTGTTTGGCATCTTAAGCACTATAAATACTGAAAATCTGTAACACTTATGTCCATGTCACAGAGAAATTAATAAAATAAGA
>JAGFPH010000206.1:515687-551946 GCA_018207615.1 Philaenus spumarius
AAATAAAGAAGATATTATTATTACATTTTGTAACCTTCCGTTGCAAATTTGATCAAAATCGTTAGAGCCGTTTTTGAGAAATTAGCATTTTTGTCATTTTTTATGGGTTTTTAGGGGTAAATTACCCTTAAAAATTAAAAATTCCAAAAAATGAAAAAAACGCCTGGAGATATTAGGGTGTAGTACCTACATACCAAATTTCATGAAAATCGGACCAATAGTGTCCTCTCTGGTCGTGTATACATACTGACAGACTGACACCACTCTAAAAACACTTTTTTGGGTTCAGGGAGCACCAAAACAAAAAATTCCACTAAAAATATTTTTGGGTTCAGGGAGCACCAACACAGATAATTCAACTGAAAATTCAAATTCGAACATTTTTACGAAAACAATACTTTCTCCATATACTACGTATAGGGTGGAAAAAGTAAAAGTGTATTTCACCAGAAAATTTCAAACTGGTATATTTGAAACATGAAATTATAACACAAGAAAGCAAGAAATGAAAAATGCAAGTATAGGACACAACTTATATATTTACAGCTAAAAATGAACTAAAGCCAATATTTACAGATGGCTGATAGTCTACAATACTCAAAATGTTTTGTTAAAAATATGTTTATTTTACTTAAAAAATTATGCTATGTTAACTCTTTCCCCGGTATTCCATAGTAACTCGTAGTGATTTATTTGTTTCACTCCCAATGGTTATTTTTTGATTTATTAAATGTAGTTTTGTAGTAATTGAACACAAATAAAACAGACAGTTTATGGCCTAGCAAATATAAAGTGTCTCCTAACATTTTTGTAAAAGTTATAACTGTGAGTGAACTTATTTTTCAATTTGTTTTTTATTTGGACTTAAAAAAAATTCAGAGCTGCATTACTTAAGTAAATATAAAATTTTTGTATATACCAATATAATATTAATATATGGTAAACATTTCATGTATATTGAATAAGTAGTTAATTAGTTATTGTAGTTTGAACTTTAACTGAATATAAGTGATAAATTTGGCCATTTAAGAGGTCTGGTATGATTCACTTGGTGTCAATTATGAATACCAATAGGAAAGGATTAATAAAGGATATGCAGTAAAACCCCGGTTAATCAAACTAAAAGGGGAAGCCATTTCGGAGAGTAATTTTTTCGGTTAAGCCATGAACATCTAACACTACAGTTTTTAATGGTTTTGAAGTTCAAACAATTTCAATAATCTCTTTGAAGGCTACACTTATGTTCTTTATTTAAGTTAAAATTACATTTTTAGGATAACAGTACATCAATATACAGTATACCGTACTTAATAGTTTGTAGCGTATGAATTAGGTACTCATTAAAAAAACTGTAATTTTTTTGTTTGTTTCTTGCATCCCTTTAAATGTTTTTGAGCAGCGATGTCCCGCAATCTTTTTATTAGAAGGATGTCAGCCGACGTTGATTCACTGAATAAACGTGTGAAAAGAAATGCAGTACAGTAGTTTGTTTATTTCGCGGTTTGATTTTGAGGAGGGTGAAAATAGGCGGGCTCGACATCAAAGGAAAGGGGGATTTCGTTCTGAGAAAGCTGAATTCAAAGTTTGACTTGGCACATTTTTTTTAAGCCATTACTTAATTTCTAACAGATGTTTAAGTTGTAGAAAAAGGTTTTAATTTTGATTAAAAAGAAAAATAATAATAATATTGTACATACAATTATTTTTGGATTTCCAATTTTCGGAAGCGTTTCGGATAACCCGGGTTTTGGTTGACCTGAGTTTGATTAACCGGGGTTTTACTGTACTTTCGTATACTAAGTAAAATATATAAGGATATAGAATAAATTTATCCTACATTAACCTAGCATAATTTTTCTAATAAAATAACCTCAATAAATATAATTTTTACAAAACAGGTTTAGTGTTGTAGACTAAATTTCCTCAAACGTATAAGATCCTTGATTTTGAAAGGTAGACTTTCATGGTCATAAACATTATTATTATGTACTTGATCTTTCTAGATCGACCGCATTACTGTTGTCTGCGCGTTGTGAGTACAGCCAACGTTTCGGTCTCTTTAGAGATGTCTCAAGGCTTATCAAATGTCAAGTGAAGCGAGAAGGCCTAGGACCTGAGGTTGTATAGTCCTGGGAGTGGCCTTTGTCGGGTGGCCATTGGTGTTTCTGTCACCACAACTGTGTCACACAAGAAACCTATTGTCAAACACTAACTGTCACAACAAACCTATTGGAATTGACATTCCAAAAGAATACCAGGTAGTCAACCGGCCGCCCGACAAAGGAGTAAACGGTCCACTCCCAGGACTGTATAAGCCAACGCCTAGGCCTTCTCCCTTCACGTGACATTTTGTTAAGCCTTGAGAATGGACATCTGTAAAATGCCTGAAATTTCGGCTGTACTCAAAAGTGCAGAAAAGTGACACGGTCGATCTCCTAAGACCAATTAATTACATATAAGATATTTTTTAATACGCACAACTTCACCAGCCATAATGAGAACAATAATCAATATTTGCAGGCTTGGATGAAATCTTTAACATCTTGGAGGTTTTTTCTCAGCCGTATTTAAAAAAATTGTATCTTTGTATGAAAAACATAAATTTTAACATAAATTTTTCGATACTTTTTATTGATTTACTATACAAAGAAATCAGATGGTGAGAGGCTAAATATGTTTGTATTTTTATAGAGTGAAGCCAGTTTTTCAGTCAGCAGCAAAACTGATATATATAATGACATCGTAAGAAGAAGAGAAGCCTGGTCAGAGCAAGAAATTGTTGAGATACCTCTATCTGATGCAACTCTTGGTAATTTACAGTTTATTTAATGAAAGTATAAAACAATATTCCAAGTTACTAAATACTTGTAGTTATAATAATATGAAAATAGAAATAAATATTTCAAAAGACAGTATAATTTAGTTTGTGTAACTTATTTGTTTTGAATATTCAGTATTAAAATTTTGAAAAATACATAATACTCAAGTTCTTTTGAGGTGTTCAAACACCTTTGTAATAATTACAAATTCTAGTAATAAAGTTTATTGTACTGGTCATGTCAAATATTTGATCACAAAGTTTATATATTTAACTATAAGCTTTTTGTAATGTTTTTTGATGTAAGTAAAACATTTTGTTTGTTTGTTGTCGTTTACCAATCATTCCACAGAAAATTTCATTTATATAAAACAAAACTTTTATGTTTTAGAGCTTCTAATTTTCAAGTCAAATATTGGAAGAAATAAATGTAGTAGAACCTTGCTTTCCAAGTTTCTGTATTATAACGAGGTATGCTCAATTTAAAATGTTATTTTTTAAATAGTAATTATTTATTTTGGAGTGCAGATTCTATATTGAGTGGTAACAAGGTAGAACCAGTAGACATATGTTATGATAGCTTTTATGGTATCATGCCATGCTCCTAACAGTATTTTCATTTGATTAACCTACTGTTCAATAAATATATTTAAAAAATTATCTTTATTTTTTTATATTTTATAAAAATTTTATCAATGTTTGCTACCTTGATATACAATCTACAAAATAATTAACATTTTTGAAACAAGTTTTTGTGAAACATAGCTTATTCTAATATTAATATCACAACATACATACATTTTATTGCGACTGCCTATATTATTTGAGTTTATATTCGTCCAAAGTAGACTCAGTCCACTTTAACGTGGATAATCAAGGTTCTACTATAATTTTATTTCACAAGAGGATTATAAAAAACGAAGGGAAGCTTACAAATTATGTAATCAATAGTTTATCTCATTTAATGTAAAACTAAATAATTTCAGTATATTACTATATATCAGTTTTTATTAAATGTAATGACACAAAATAAAAGAATAATAATTTTACAACATTATATTTGATTGTTCATAATGTTCAATGAAATGAACAATAATATACTTGCATATACTAGTTGTTATTATATAAACGAAAAAAAGTATTTGAGAAAAATTTCTTGAACTGTACAGTATGTGTGTCAGACAGGTGAAGGAAGTGAAACCATAGCGGACTTTACTTTGTACATGTTTGAGACAAAAGCGGATGAGAAAAGACTCTTTCAAGTCGTTTTTGTAAACTTATTAATGTATTACGGTATTCTTTTATTTGTATAAAAATAAAAAATTATTATTAGCACAGAAATTAATTCATAAAAAATTGTTTTTAAAAGTGAAAAAATATTGAGAGCAAACAATATTTTCAAAAAAGTGTAGAATTAGTTTGTTTTTAGTATGTAAATACAAGCAATAAAAAAAATAGAGTTTACTTATTTCAATTAATTGAGTTTCCAACAAGTAATTCGAATTCATATTTTATTGGAACAATTAATATTGGTTTACTATTTAGTAGATGTATGCCATTTAAGTAACTTAATTGAAATTGTTATTGGTATACTAATTTTCTAGATTTTACCCTCCAAGTGCTAATTAAATCACTTTAAAGTGCTGGGCCATTTTTGAGCATCTTGCACGGTTAGTTTAACAATTATTTTTTATTTGAAAGAGTATATTTAAATAGCATGTATTATATATCAAATTGTTCATAACAACATGGTCTACAATATAAAATAAAAATAAATGACGTCCTTAGAGTGGAAAAGTAAAATTTTTTAAAATATTTTTTAAAAATTTGTAGGCACATAGATGGTCTTGAAAATGTAGTAATGTAAATTCCAAAATATACAAATTGTTCTAATTTTAGTTCTGAATAAGAAATGTATCACAAAAAACTTAAAACATTTACTAAAAATTTAAAAAATAACACATACGGTAATTTTTGATAAAAATGTATTATACAGTACATGAATAAGTATTTGTATACCATTTCACAAATAAACCATGTTGAGTCCATCTTGGTCACTAATAAGAGTCCACAAATGTCTAATATAATAAGATATGTACAGAAAAAAAAGGTTTATGGACCGACTAAACAACCTTAGTCAGGTGCGTAGTTTTTACACAAAAGTACACAAACCACAGCTTACAGCTGACAATATTGTCATCTGTTACTTTTTTTCTTCCAAAGATGACAAACTCGCACTGCCTATAGAGAATTCAATTTACTTTCATTTTATGTGAAGGGCAAGTTTATCCGATAACTGTCAGCTTAGATATATTGATTTTATGAACTATCGCACTGTGCGATGCTAGCACTTTCAAATGGTCTGAACAGGTCGCACAGTGCGATAGTAGCACTTGGAGGGTTAAAGGAATTCATTTTGATATTTTCAATACTATAAAAATATATTTATGATATTCATTTAATTTTTACAGAACATTTAGTCAGTGTATATAACAGCCAAGATGTAAATGTGACTTCAACCAGTGTGATTAAAGTACATAAACCAAAGTCAATAACAAAATCTGCCTTGGAAGATAAAGAAGAAGAAAGTCAAGATTCAGGATCTTCTGTCCGGCCTGCATTGGCTGCTGGAATAACAGTTTTGAATAAAGGAAAGGGAGTAGGGATGTCACCATTAGTAAAAGCGATGAATGATGTAAATCAAGCTAGCAGTGGGCAGCCAGTGCTAGATATAATGAAAGTTGCTGAAAATAGAAAAATTGATCGTCAGTTGTATCTAGTTCTATATGACTTCCATTATCGAGTTTGTGATGATGAAAGAGGGGGAGGAGGAGGAAGTGGCGGCAGTTCAAGTGGAGCTTCAAAGACTCAGGTGTCGGGAACTGGGACTAGTGCGGCAAGGCAAGAAAACAATCTATATCAAGACATTTTTTTATCCAAATTTCTCTGCCAAGGACCGATGCCTATGTTGCATGGCGTAGAAGGTAACGTTGTAGTTCCACCACCAGAGTGTCTTGTGGACGGCTTGGCATTTCCTGCTACTTCTTCTTCTACTGGCAAGTTATATAATTTATTATACCACAGTTAATACTGTGTATTCAGTTTATAAATAAAAATAAATTTGTTCATGCCATTCAGTCATAAATATATTTTCGGTTTGTACAAGATCTCAAATTTTTAGAATTGTTCTAGAGATGTGTTTTAAATTACACTTTTATCATCAGTAATTCATACAATTAGCACAATTTTTATTCGGGCGTCATTTTCTTTCATGGATGAGAATAATCATAACCTAAACAAGGGTGCCGAAAATGTTTTAGCACACCAAATTTCCATAGAACTCGCTTTTTTCACTAAAAATGTCCTCAATTGTATTTTGCGCGGGTCATGTAACCCCACCCCCTCAACCACACCTACACAATGAAAATGGGAACAAACAAATGAGTCATTAGGTACATTGTACACATGTTACTGATAAAGACCGCTTTAGAATATCAGTAAGTATTTTAAGTTAAGAAATTAAAAGCTATTATTACCAGTAGGTATTATGTATCAGTAATATGGTTTAATGTAATTTAGTTGTCATCGCTTGAATGATATCAGCATTTGTATGAAGCTAATAAAATTTGCATTCAGGTACCATAATAATTATTAATACCTAAAGAAAGTATTAGAACACCAGTTGTTTGTAGCCAGTCAAGAATCAGGAAACTGCCATTTTTTAATCGCCACAAAAATATTGTATCGACGGTTCGGCTGTACTATTTTGTGTGTTGAAGATTAAATAGGAACCCTGCCCGATTTATACATTTATATATCGTAAACAAACCGATAAGGCTGACCTTTGTTCCCATTAATTTCTTATCTATTTTCCTAGAAATAATTACTTTTCCCTTCATTTTTTAGATTTTTCTATGGCCAAAATTTCCCCAGCCCAACCTCAATTTCCCCCTAACCTAGTTCGGGCGTTAGGATATGTTCTGCACCTCTGGGTGTAAAGTGGAGAGGTTGTGTCCATAAATGTGACATTACTCATTAATTTTAGTGAACAACTTATAAAATCTTAAATTAAAATAAAAAACCTTATTTTTTTATGTATTGCTACCATGTTGATTATTGGCACCCTAATCAGTTAATTACAGGGATGGGTCGATTCTCGATACCACTGATAATTTAGCTTTGGTATAGGTATCGAGAATCGATAGCCGAAACTCAATACCGATTACCGATACCAGAAGAGATACTCAGTTGTCAGACCTGCTTGTTCTCGTATTTAGGATGGACTCCCCGACGGAGACTCCGTGAATGTAATCTCCGGTATTTGCAATCGCATTCTCTGTATTTTAACTCAATTCAGCATTTAACAATAAATATCAGTAGGGAAAAATGTAAAACATTCTTAACTTGATGTATGTAGACATTTTCCCCAGTAAAATGTTTTAGGCAATTGTTTCCTTCGTTAAGTAAACACTTCTTGTTTTATTTTTATTCAAGCGTAGGCTGTTACTTGTACACAAGAAGTCTAGTAGGTTCAAAGTCAACCATTTATGGATTCGTTTGTTTTCATGTCTATAAAATTAGGGTGTCTACTATGATGAAAAATAGGCTAACACCTTAAATAGATCTGTAACACAAGTATTTAAACTTTAAAGTAGGGATGGGTCAGTTCCATTTTTTTTTCGGTTCTCGGTTCCCGGTTCTAGAGTCAAATCGGTTCTCGGTTCTATTTATTATTCAAGGAATTTAACAAGAATTTAAGAGTAAAGTAAAGATTTAATTTGAATACTGAAATAATTTTTTAAAGGATGTTATGTACAGATAATTAAATAAAAGTATTCAGCTAAGTTAAATTACAGACAAAAAGTCCATCACTCTCAACGTCTATTATAAAATATTGCCACACTTTCGATGCCATTGCTGAAAAGATTATCCTGCTGGGGTTGTTTCCACATCAAATTAATATGTTAATTCAGTAGAGCGTCGATTTTCCGAACGTCAATCATCCGAAAGCGGAAATGTACTGTAAATAAATAGTACATTACAGTAGTGCACGTAATTCCAAATTTAAAGTTTTTTACTCGCATAATCAGCTGAATTGTAGACTTCAGGGAGTTTGTGCGCTCAATGGAACAGCGGCCGCTGTTGAGTAAGCCGAGCGCTTGGCCGCCCGCTGCTGTCAGTCGTGAGTACACAGTGAATTTAATTACCCGAACAATTGATTATCTGAAGTCCCTCAGTCCCAATTCGTTTGGAAAATCGACGCTCTACTATTAACTAATGCGGTAACTAAAACAAAAATATTTAAATTTAATAAAAAAATTAATAAAACACAGCACTAAAACTGAATACTGTTTGTATTTACAGACAGCATTATTAACTTGATATTACTTTGTTCTAACAAGTTGTTCAGACTTCAACGGGACTAAACTGATGCCGTCGAATCAAATTTGCGATGATTGAAGTTCCGATTATTTCTGAACTCACCCGAATTGAACGTTCAGAAGCAAAACATATAATATTCCAAGCGTTAACGCAATCCTAGTCAGTCATAAAAATTTATTATACCGAATCGAATTCCGAATAATTAAAAACTTGCTTTATTTTAAATTGCAATGCATTCCAGAAAAGCAAATGATATTCCAGTAGTATCGTGAAAATAACATTTTCGTTGACCTTAGGCGTTTAATTTAAATTAATTTCAATTTTGCCATTTTTGGCATTTTAGCCTACGGATTAGTATAATTTATAATAAATTTATTGTTACCTTTTATTTGGTACGTCACTAATCCATTAATAATAATGGATTAGTGACGTACCAATTAAAAGGTAACAATAAATTTATTATAATTTAAATTAAGTTTTAACACCGGCGTTTTATAAAATTAGCGCTGATATTATTCGTACGTCATGTTCTTTTGTGAACATTCGTCATTTTATTTTAAATACTATTTCAACAATAGTAGTTCATAAAATTGGCACAAATAATTAATTGTATTGGGGTATCGATTTTTTTTTGGCAGACATTCACTGTGGCACTTAAATTATGTTTTATCACTGGTATTTCATACATTTTACCTAATTGTATTCGGGTTTCGTTATCTTTCGTGAAAACTCACTGTAATATATTAAATTACATCTTAACGCCTATATTTTATAAAATTATGGTCCTGGTAATTGTGTTTGGGCGTTAATTTCCTCCATAGATATTCGCTATTGTATTTTAAATAATATTTGTGGACATTCGTCAAAATAATTATTATTTTATAATTATTATTATATTATTTGAAATAATATTTCACATGGTAATGGTTAATTGTAAAAGGAAGCTAGCTGTTGTAATTTTTTTTCGCTGTTGAGTTTTTTTTTCCTTTTAGGTATTGGTATTGGGAATTGAGAATCGATTTTTCAAAGTATCGGTATCGAGAATCGAAAAATCTGGTATCGACTTATCCCTAGTTAATTACCAAAATTTTATTTATTACATAGAAACCAGTTTTATCCAATAACATATAAAACATCTGATTATTTTCATCGGTTTCAAGCACTCAATTTTAGACAATTTTATTCCTTATATGAAGTAACTAATGAATTCATCAAAGTATATTATTTTATAATGCAAGTAAAAGTGGCATTGTTTGTATTTAAACATTTCTGGTATTACAGTGAAACTCTTGATTACTCATTCTTTACCTTAAAGAAATTTTTATGTAAAATTAGAGTCGATTTTCGATCAATCATTTGTATTTTGCATACTTACACCGTTGTGTTTTATAAGGCCGGCAATTCATGAAATTAGCGTAAATGTTATTCAGTTATCGTTTTCTTTTGTCATTGGTTTTAAAATTATGTTTTAACGTTGATATTTAATAAAATTTGAGCAAATGATATTGCTGACAATCGCCGTTGATATTTCATAGAATATCCGAAATTCACTCCGAAATTCTATCCGAGTATCACTTTCTTTTGTTTTTGCGATTGAAATTACATTTTAATGTGTAAATTATTGCAAATCGTATTGGGTTGTCATATTCTCATATGGCCGGTGTGTTACATTTTTAATGTTGGTATTTCACAAAATTAGATATTTATATGTTTTGTTAAAATATTTCATTTATATCATATTACATTGCATCTTATTTTTCATCTGTTAACTACTTACTTTATTTATGAAATCACATACATTACACTTTGTTAAATTATTTCAGTGGGAGGCAAAAACAAAGTTTAGCATGCGAAACATACAAGGGCCTCCCCCTAGTTAATAAGTTACTAGTGTTGTTGTTAACTTTTAAAATTAGCATTTTTCCTCTCTTACATTTCTTTATATATATTAATATCAATATGATGTTTTATGAACTCTATCTAATATACTTGATATTTTTATGTGTAGTTACGAACTATCAAGGAGTACCATTAGGAGTCGCTGTGCCTACTGCAGGTGGGGGAACATTTGATACATCAATGGCTATAAATGAAGGCCTGGACATGACCAATTTTCCATCAACATCAAATGGCTCCCCACCTCAGACAAATAAGCTTTTGAGTCGTGAGTCAAAATCAGATGGTTTAAGCGATTTGTCTAGTATGGACATCAATTGTTGTAGAATTACAAAAGAGCCAGTTTCCGTTCAAACTGTGACAATAGACACAAATGGTCGGGAATTGTTCATTTCTGGACTACATCCAACAAAAGATGGTGGACATTTATTAGTAGTGCTTACGTCTTGTGAAAGTGAAAGGACAGGAGGAATGTTGTTAGTGTACAAATTGAACGACGATGGTTTTGTTGTAAGACTGAACGAAACTCCGGTATGTGTTAAAGTGTTTGATAGCAAAGAACAAGATATTGTTTCTGTTACTATGTTTCCTCTAAGTGAAAAAGAAGAAAATAGTGACAATAATGATCCTATGGGTATTGCTGTTGTTGTGACCTTTGATGGTAGTTTTTGTATTCTAGACATATCAACTCTTGAAATTATTGCAAGCATACAACCACCAGATGGAAATAAATTTGTAGCTGCAACATTTTGTAACAGTAAGTATTATGTTTCTATAATTTATACAAATTCTAAAATAACCTATACATGGCTGTAACTATTATTATTAAATTAGCTGTTTTACATTGGCTTGCTCAGTTTTATTATTAGCCTATGTGTGTGTTTAGTATGCAAAGTTACATGAAAATGTGTGTATGGTTACTAAAGCCGGGTTGATACGATACGATCTAGCTTATTCGGACCAATTAATATGTAAGTATTCCGACCAATTAAGAAGAGCTCTGACCAACTAAACTCACACCGAGTGAATAATATCTAAACAATATATAACTTATACATAAACACTCACAAACATATTATAAAGTATAAACAAACAGCGATGTCTCTTAACCCTTCGTACACAGTGGCTAATTGACGGAGGTTGAGCTTATGTTTATTTATTTTAAAACAATTTTTAGCCCTCGATGTTAATCTTTGTTTAGATTTTGGGGTTAAAAAACTGATACAAAGTAACATAAACTTTGTTTATATTAATGTACAGTAGTAGGCTACAGACGAATATATTTGTTAAGTACTTAATGGAAGGCAATGAATGCACTCCCTGCCCTGTATCTTAGAACAAAATGGCTTCTCACCAATCAACGTCGAATTGACAACCGCCAAAAATCAAAGAAATCCCGCCAGGAATGTACATCTTAGTAGGCCACATCTGGTTCTCGTACACTTTTATCGCGACATTCGTTGTCTAAATGTGCTAAAACAGAAATATTTGTTAACATGTTTCAAGTGAAGCCTACTGGTTTATCTGTTTGTTAATAGTTTTGAACTATATATGATGGCCTACTTTGTTTAATGTTAATTTTTATTACAAACTGATTGAAGAGCTACCTCTGCTAAGTGTATTCTGCTTTTGAATTTTATGTAAACATTTTTACTGCAAAATTTTTATAATTTTCGTATATATTACCTAATGGCTTAGGTAGCACAAGTTTAAAACCACTTAAGTTTACTTATATTTGTATTACCCTTTTAATAAAGTATGATGATTACTTAGGCTATATGTTGTCATGGGACTATACTTTTTAAATGTGAGTAGGAGCCCTATCTCACTCAGATAAGTAGTTTTTTTTTTGGAAACGTTATAGAATGACATAGTAACTTGGGTTTATTAGTATACATACGGTTCTTTGTTTGATACAACCCTCTTTTATCTGGTTCTTTGTTGATGTCTGGAGATAGTGATTTTCAAATTAGGTGAATTAACTGACAGGTATTAAAACTGGTTTACTATAAAACAAGGAAAATCAATTGTTTATCGGACTTATGTGAGATGTTTTTGAGTTGTTTGAGAGTTTTTAAGTTGTCTCAAATGTTGGGTGAGAGTGTGTCGAGAGTTTCAGGGGAGAGAGGCATCTCTTTCTTTCACATACTTTCGCTGTTGTGTTTTAAATTATGCGGTTGAGTGTATTTTGAGTAAATTATTAAGCATTTTTATTGTCTCCAGGTCTGGAAAGAGTTTGTGCTGCTACCGATAAAGGTTCACTACACTTTTATGCATTAAGAGATGAAGACGAAAGCAGATTTGATGAAGATTACCCGGGAACTGCATCATCCAGTTATGATAGTGTATACCCTTCAATGTCCAGATCTAATTCCACTAGGGATGCAAGGTAATTATATTGTGATTTTAGTAAGGTTTAAATAGAGTTGTAGGAATAAAGGCAAATCCTCCAATATTAATTAGTGCCAGTTTCTGGATTGGAGGTTATCTTCAGTCTAAGACCATCAAACAGTATTTTGAAGTCAGAAACACCCACTAGTACTTAATTTAAATTTCTCTGTGAAGATTATAAGACTAGAAGAAAATTTAATCTGAGTTGCATACTTTGCCAAAAGCTTAGTCTAGAATTAATTTTTAACCTTGGCATTGGGTAGGTTTAATTTTAATTTTGAGCTTATAATAATGATTTTGCTCATAAACTGACACCAAATATCATTAATAGTAGTAGCAAAATGTCATGTTTTAGTTATCAAATTTTTAAAGAACTAATAAAAGTTAATATTTACAAAATTTGAGTTTTAGTAACTTCAATTTACCTAAAACTGTATCAGTGTGAGAAAAGTTTAACTGAGTAACATGTAAAATTTTAGCATAATATGTTATGTTAGTTTAAATTTTATGCAGCTGAGTATGAAAAGAACTTTACTATGACGTGGTCAGGTGCTGCTTAGCTCTCTCTAGGGCTTATACCCTTATAAATTACAAAGTTGTTTGTTATTAATATTTTTTTGCTTTTTCATTTCAGCGATATCGTCTTGGTAAATTCTCCACAGTTAGGATTAGAAGAGTTACGCATGTTATATGACCTTACACGATTTGAAAATTTAGTTCCTTGCTATTCAGCGACAGTACCAGCATGTTGGACAGAGTTAATGCAAGCACAAAAACAACGAAGATATCCTCAACATCTTCAACATGCTGATGATGCTTACCATACCCGATCCTGGAGGCTTCAAAATGATTCGTGAGTTGGAGAGTCTATACAAGTCTTAAATTACATTAAAAATGATTATTATCTTAGATTGAATTCTTAAATATATTAAATAATATGATATATATCAAATTGTTAGGAATTATAATTTTAGTTGACTTTAAACAAAAAGAAGTATTTTAATAGGTTAAGAAAAATGTTAGATTTTTATCAATCCCTATAGAAGGGAATTTTTTTAATAGTAAATGTAAGTAGGCCTATACTAGTGTCTTAAAAGTCCCACCCCCCTATTATTTTTTTTATTAATGGAAATAGATTTGCTTTGGGGATTGTTAACATGACCAAAAATGGAGTTTTTTGGTGTATCGTAAATTTCAAACCCTCCCTCAAAAATGGGGGGTATTTTGGGGGTAAGTCGAAAATTTTAAATTAGAACCCCTATTGAGTGACACCTCATTTTAAAGGTCTTGATAACAGAAGAAGATTCACGCAAACCGGAGGTCTGTATGTTGACTCTATCCAACACAATGGCCAATGAAAATTATAATTTCCCCCCGTTTAAATAACATCAAAATGTTAAAGATGATACATCTGTTATTTTTTCAAGGGATTCATCCAGTAGGTTACTCAATCTAAGCTATAAAACATAGTAATTAGGATGAAACATAGTAATTTAGAAAGTAGATTATATCATACAAGGTTTGTGCTAATTGAAATAACTTTATTTATATAAAACTATAAAACCTAGTTATTTTTTCTGTTAAAGCTCTTTTAATTTAATAAAACATTTGATTAAGAGTGGTGATCAAAGAAACATTTTAGACAACGTTTGGTCAGAATGTATTCCTACGAAATCAACCTGTTTATATATTTTTGTTAAAAGGGCACTTTTTTTTATAATTGATTTACAGTTTTGAAATGTGAAATAAAAGATTGTGCATTTATTAACAATAAAGAAAGACTGAATTTATTTACAGTAAATTTTAGTTGTGATATACCTGTGATTACAGGACTACTTGGGATGAACATATTTTCGAGTTAACTCTACCTCGTAGTGTATGTGTTGGACATATTGATGTCAAGTTTTCTCTCCACTCACAATGTCCATACCCACCTCATATTGAAGTCACATTACTCAAACAGAACACTACAGGAATAGGAAGAATAAAAGAAAAGAAGTTTCCAGATGTTGATTCATTTGTTGAATTTAACCTTTCTTCGGAGAATCAGACAAAAAAAGGTAAAGACGTTTTTTTTATCTGGTTATTGAACAAAATATATATTAAACATTAGCTCTTGTACCTGACTTTAACCCGAGGTAAATTTTAATTCTTTACTCTTGGGAAGCACTGACGTAGTTTGATTAGAGTGGTGGTCCAGTCAGCTAAAGTTAAACCCTCCAATACTCTTGTGCAGGATTGAGCCTAGTAACTAACATTCGGCTTATTTTAGTCCTACTGAACTATTCAGGCTTACAAGTGTTTTAAGCCACCAACGGCCAAACCCCACCATGATACCATGTTTCACGGCGCAAACGCAACCATCTAGACAATAGCGAGACATTTGCATATATTTGCATAATCGCTAATTTAACCCACTTAAAATTATCCAATCGTAATAAAACTGGCACCATTGGAAAGGAAATGAATTAAACTTAAATTTTTGTATTTACAACTTTTTCGTAAAACGTATATTTGCATACGTAATCATCGTTTTAAAATATGTATATCAGGCTACACCGGTTTTTCTACGCGCGAAACTGCATACAATTGTACTGTTTTTTCCCACTCTTGCAACGTTCCCCACCATCTACAATAATGTTTCTTTGGCATTTCTAAGATACCGTTGGATTGGTCGTGATTTCATCTTTCTGTTGGTGTCTTCCAATCAGATTTCACAGTACATTTACTGTTTCAGACAAGAGATACTAAAAACCCTTGCGATTGGACAGTCTCTCAATCGATAAACAGGCCATTTTGTGAACGATTATTTAGAAGGCAACGCCCAATGTTTTGACTGATTGCGTCACACCATTTTGTAGACGAAAGTCTGTAGTTTCTAATGGTGCCAAGTAATCCGGATGAAACCGGTTTTGTGATTGTCTAGACTGCAGTGGAAAGTGACGTTTTGGTGAGATCGCCTAGGGCGTTTGTTCTCACGCTATTCTTACGGCGCGACCTATTTGCACGTGTTTAGTCGGGAGTTTTTATTCGACAGATGTCTTTTTGTTATTCAAACAAATGTAACTCAAACACTTTTGTGAACTAAGGAAAGACAAGTACACCGTTCTTTTCTTTGATTTATCCTCTACACTTTCTTATAATAATATTTCATTTTTGGTCAAAGCATATATTAGTAAAGCACGTTATAATCTAGGCCTAGGTACGTACCAGTTGTGTACTTGAAACATAAAAACAGTTTTTTTCAAAATAAAAAATTTGAAATTGATAAATGTTTTTATACAGTTCTATTTAGAACTAAATTACGAAACTTTTTTACGCTTACGAAAAAAATACAAAAAATATTTACTAATTGTTATGTAGGCCTAAAGTTGAACTTTTTCCTTTCGTTACTGAACATTTTTTGTTTCTTGAGCTAATAACTTTTACAATTTCAAAATAAACTAATTTTTAGTGGCATATTTGAATTCTTTGAAGTTTCTTTTACAAAAAAGCTATTGAACACATTTGGATTGGGGTTCATTTACTATTTTTGGCGAATTTTTAAAAATATGCTTGCAAAACGCTAAAAACGGGCTGGCCAATTTTAGCTTTAACCGTGGCCGTACGTGGGTTAAAGTACAACCTGTACCTACTACATGTAAAATGTCGAATATAAGTAATAATCTTATCTACCTAACAAACAAAATATGATTTAAGTTTATTATTACTTTATCTTTCAAATTTAATCTTAAAAAAGTAGACCACTGTCTGTTAGCTTCCTTGGCTGTACCCTATTGATATTTCTGTTAAAAGAGGAACATATATTTGCTAAATGTAATAGCATTGCTACTATTTTAGAAGAGTTTTTTATTGCCAACATTTATTGCACTTTATGTTTTCATTTATCTTCAAAAGTTTAGCTAGTGTAAACATTAACACGTTCACTGCTAAGGACGCACATGTGAGCTTGACACTGAACACTATGAGAAGCGTCCGATGCACAGTGCATTGCGTGCTTTGCATGCCAATTGGGAGTATTTTCAATACAAAGTGCATTGCGTGCCGTATTGGGAGTACTTTCAATACACAGTGCATTGCGTGCTTCGTACGTCAATTTTAAGCCTATGTGCTATGGACGCACATGTGCACCCGTTTTAAAATATTAGTGATTATTACGTAGAAAGGTTCAAAAATAAAAAAGTTATTTCTACTCATTTAGGCTTTAAATATAAAAAATAGAAGGTCAGCTCCTAGTATAGGAAATACAAAATTTGCGTAGTAGTGAACATGTTAAAAGACACTCCAATGATATGTTTTTAAATACTGTTCAGCTTTGTTTTGAAGGGACATTGTGATGTATTGTAAATGGTATTTTAAATGCAATGCTAAAGACATTGTTAAAAGTTTTATTTCACTGAATAGTTTTTGAATGAAATTGTGCCAAACAAATTAAAGTAAAACCAATACTATTCACAAACCAATAACTTCTCATTACTATTTTGCTCACTCAAATGCAATCATAAAATACCATCTTGAATATCACTTGTTCTTTTCACGCCACTTGGATATGATTTACTGCAATTCTCGCAGGTTGTTTCTATTCTATTAAAAAAACAAGAAAATTTCTATTGCATTAAAAGTGTATTATATAAGCTCGAACGTACTGTTGTAGACTTATTAAGCTTAAAGAAAATTCAATTGAATGGTTTAATACAGGGGTCTCCAACCTACGGCCTGCGGGCCACATCCGGCCCGTGAACAAATTTTACCCGGCCCGCAAAAAGCTTACAAACTGAAAAAAAAAAACAAAACAATTTTTTATTTGATAATATTTTTAAGCAATTTTATCGTTAACTACCACAGAAAAAGACTTTAAGAACATAAAAATCATGCTCGAGCTGTTTTCTCTTTTTGCATCCACCTAAAAGTGAGAGCAAACTTTTTTTTCAAAAATGAAGTTTGTGAAATCTTAATACAGATTTTCCTTATCAGAAGAACATTTAAAATCAATCCTAATGATCGGAACTACAAAGTTTGACCCTAAATTTACTGAAATTTTAAGTGGCAACTAAATGCAATCTTCTCACTAAACAACAATTATTGTTCTTTTTAAGCTTCAGACTTGTTGTATTCTCATTTATTGTCAAGTTTTTCTCATCCTCATTAAAACTTAAAATACAATAAAATAAATTAGTATTACCGTACATTGCAAAGATTTGGTTTTGTATCATCCTGCGTTTTCATTAGGCCTACTTGAAAACTCCTTTTACAGAAACAAATTTATTTGCAGCAAAGAAAAGAATAATTATTTTAATTAAGTTTTCTGAACTATTTTAAATTTTACAAGTTTACCTAATTTTATATTAGAAGTTATTGATATATTATTACATGTAATTTGATTGTAAAGTGGCGACTGCTGTAAACAGAATAAAACAGATGACATAAATACATAGCTAGACAAACTATCTAAGGTCTAAACTGAAATAATGTTGGATTGTTGGCCCTCCATGCCTCCAAAAATTTACAATGTGGCCCAAGAGTAAACAAGTTTGGAGACCCCTGGTTTAATATGTACTGTATTTATTGAATTAGACATTGTTTCTAATATTTCTTGCTTTGTTAAAATGCTGTCCAATATTTGTTATGGTAGGCCCAAAGGGATTGTCAAACGGACATTTAAAGTGGACAAAATGGTTTCATTTGTATTGTTTACGTAAAAGTTATAGAATTATTACTTTAAATCTGGACTGGAAATGATCCACATTCATTTCAAATCGGATAGTAAAATCTAAAATTTTTAGTCATATTAAAATCGTAAATGCATATACATTATTCTATCTTGAGGGTAGAGGGAAGAATCATGAAGTTTGAGTATACTTAAAAATGTATGCCCTCCTAGTCTATCAGAAACCGAAATAAATAAATATGTTTATCGAAAATTATTTTTGAATTATTGTGTGAAACTAAAAATTTGCCTCTAAATGCTAGTAATGTTTTTTAAGATAAAAAACTAAATGAACATATAATATTATTATGTTTGATGATATTATATATACAGAGAATTCATAAAGTCCCTTTAACCCCCTTTATTATTTTTGTTACTGAAAATAAGTTGACAAAACTTTGTATATATCTTGTGTTGCATAACAGGGACAAATTTTTTGAAATATCTGACCTATGATTTTGGAGGGTTAGAAATTTCAAGTATAAAGGTAAGTATTGTAATGCACAATTGAAAAGCTTATTAAAAGAGAAACACAATGGCACAAACTAGAGCTTAATATCTTGCTTCGTTTCAAAGGAATGGGCAATCAAAGTTCTGGAAAATAACACGCAACCTACTTATTCCTAATATTATCAAATTAATAACCTGCTTTGATAATATGATAACAATATCATTTTTCAGAACTTTGCTTGTCCATTACTTTAAAACAAAGCAAGATATAAAACTCTAGTTTGCGCCATTTTGTTTCTCTTTTAATAAGCATGGTGTATTACATGAACTACCTTTATATTTTAAATTTGTAACCCCCCCCCCCTCCTCAAGCTCCCCAAAATCATTGTCCTGTTATGCAATACAAATATACAAAGTTTTGATAACTTATTTTCAATAACAGAAATAAAAAAGGAACTTTATGAACACTGTATATTACATTCATATAGTGAGATTTAATTTCATCAAAAGCTTCTTCCAAAAATAACTCCTTAACTTATATCGGCTTCAATAATTATATTTGAAGCCACGATGGCCGTGGTTGTTAAGGCGTGAAATCTTTATCAATCTTCATGGCATCCATCAATGGAAAAGTTCCGGGTTCAATTCCCATTGACCCCGAATAATTTTCTAAATGGTTTCTTAACAGACATCTGTGGTTCGGATTCCACGTAAAACTGTAGGTCCCGTTTTCATTAGCCTTAAAGTGCAAAACAGCAGGACGTTAAAAAAAAAAATATATTTTTGTTTTTTAAAATGAGGTTCTTATTTCTGTTTTGTTCTAGGATCAGCAGAAAATCCTGTGATTAGTCAGGAATATGCTCTAACTCATAATACTGAAGTGATTTGTGGACCTATTAACTTAGCTTCTTGTTTAGACCTATCAGACCAATCAGGAACAATCACTTTCTCGAGCCCTAAACTATTTAGGGTTAAAGGGAGAACTTTTCTTATACATATGAAAGCTTTGGCAGATCCTGCTAATCAAGTAAGTCAATTAGATTTTTTACTTTACATTTACATATAGAGTAAATTAACCGTGGTTGTGCTAACTTGTTGGTTTAAAAAATATATTATTCTGTTCATTATGAATGACATTACTTTGATCCTTAAAATTCACTCATTCTTCATCTGTAAATTAACACAAATTCCAGTTTGTTAAACGAGATTGGTTTTCAATCATTACTCATTGATGAATGATAGAAAACAAAATGGGTGCAAGTGAAACCCATTGACTTTGTTATATATAGAACACATTGGCGGGAATGCTATACTAGGCTATAGTTTTAATATCTTCTAGTAGATGTTGAAACTGAAAAATATTCTGATCTATTTTCTATAAAAGTTTATAATGGCCCAACTGAATGTATTTCAGGCTAAAATTAATCTTAATTCTCAGTACTGTCAAAAAATGTCTCATGATTTCAGACTTCATTGGAAAACAAATGACATATGACGATCATGACTTATTCTTTCAGGATCAAATCGTGTACTCAACAGATTAATGGCATAACTAACCCATAGGTCAGGTTCTTAAAACAGCTTACCATTTGTTGATATTTCCTTTTCTGAAGTATGGAGTTGTATTAATTGTGGGGAGATCCCTCACTTCAGAATGTGTCTAGAGTATTTGTTCTCCAAAAGAAAGCCATTAGGATACAATTAAATAAATATTCGTATCTGTGTACACATTCTGTGGTCTGTAGATCACTTCGTTAATGCTATCACAGTTTCAGAAACGCTGTTTCCATCTTCAGGCCCATACAATACGTCAAATCACTCCATCAGAGGTTGTCATCAAAGTATATAAAACCTTATAAAAACACACAACACAACATGCCACAACATAACACTAATATTACATTTGAACATAACACATAAATAACATATACGATGCATGCACCTGTCTATCCGTAACTGCGGGGTCAAGGTCAAACTTGCGGGGGCAAGGTCACTGGTACGAATATTTATTTAATTATAAACATGTGGTAAAGTTTCTATAACACAGGAATGCCATTAGGATAATTGGGGGACTCCTAAAATTCAGTCATGCAGAGAAGCATATAAACCCTTTAGAATCTTCACTCTACCTTGTATTTATGTCTTGAAATAATTTGTTATTTAAAATTTAAATGAGAACGTATCCAAATAAGGACTTCCATAATTACGGTACTAGAATGGCTTGTAACTATCATGGCTTGGAAAATAGCACACTAAATTTATTTAGTAAGCTTCCTTTGCAAGCTGGGGCACTATTTAAAGGTGTGCAAGATCTCGAAACTCTTGAGTAGTAACAAGAAATAACTCAATATCGTCTCGATCTCGTTGTCAAGAATAAAATTCATTTCTCGCTTGTATTTTTCTCGATTCTGCCATAAATTTCTCGATACATTTTTTAAATCTCGAGTTTTATTTTAGATCTTTTTATAAAACTTAAAATGTCACATTAGATTGAAAAGAAGATAAACAGAAGTTTTCCAAACAACTCAACACAGAGAAGTGATTAGGATATCACAATATCTTATTTAAATTACCTTGACACTGAAGAGAAATAACTTTGCATAGTAGAGGTTGAGTTTGATGTAAGCTTGGGTTTTTAATAAAATAAATAATGGCAGTTAATTACTTAACTAAAAATAAATATAATTGTATAAAAATTAATATGTTGCATATGTAGTGTAAAGCATATTTAATCAATAGTCTCAACTGTTAAGGTACATAAAAAAAAAAAATTATTATTAGATACATTATATTTGTAATAGCTTTTATAAACTTAGTAACAATAGCAAATTGAAAGAAAGTTAACTTGTTAATAATCAACTTATCCCATATATACATTATATTCCTTTCAATAATGTAAAAAGCTATATGATACTTCTCACTCTCAACTTGAGATTAAAATTTTGGTTCATTCTCGTTACAAAAAACACTGTTCTCGTTATTTATCGATCTCGATAAATTGTATTTAATAAATTCTTGTTTCTCGCTCGTTCTTAAACTTCAGCTCTCGTCTTTTCTCTCGTTCTCGATAATTTTTATTAAACAACATCTCTTTCTCGTCTCGAATTCAAAAAGTCAATCTCGCACACCCCTAGCACTATTATTTTATGAATAAGCTTCAACCAGATTTGGTGGATATAAATGTTTTAAATACAAACTGAGACAATTGCTGTTGTCTGGGTCGTGTTACTCTGTGGAGGAGTTTGTGGGTACTGACAGGGTTGTGGGGAGCCTCTTGTTTCAAAATTGTTATTGTTGTTGTAGTGCATATGCTATTATTGTAATATGGTGTAGTTTTTCTGTGATGTATTGATCTTTTAATTGTTATTGTATTTATTATAAATAATGTATTATAATGTGATGGCGAGTCTTATGCAAATGTAAAGTTTATTATAAATAAATTATAATTGGATTGCAGACATTATTGTATCATTGAATTGTTTGAAAACGGTGGGCCAAATATTTTTAGGAGATGATTACTGTAAAGGGCTTTAGTTTTGAAATTCAACACTTATAGTGTCTCATACCTGCCAGTTCTTACGGATTGTCTGTAATCATTATACTGCCCTCCTAAGGAAAAAGGCAGTATCTGCAAAATCTTGAAACTGAGTAAAACTCTGTTAAAGGGTTTTTTTTAAAGCCCTGGCTAAATATAAGGTATAACCACCATATTTTTTCATTTTCTATGAAATTTTACATCAAAGAACCATTTTACACCTTAAAAAATATATTTTCCACCCCAAACACACCAAAAACGCACATACTGCTTTTACTATTACAAATATCAATAAGGAATCCTAAGCAAAAAGGCAGCAAGTGTACTTACTGCTTTTTGCTTAGCTGTATCAGTAGTGAATCCTAAGGTAAAAAGCAGTATCTCTGCACATACTGCTCTTTTGCTTAGCAAATAAATATATTTATCACCACTATTACGGCAGTATGTACATGTGTATTTTGTATTATTATTTTCTAGTTGTTGCTTCTTTAAAGTTAACTAATTGATATTTTTTGGCAATAATTAATAACAAACTGATTACAAAATTTTTTTATTAAATTTAAAATGAAAAACAGATCATATTTAGCACTGAAGATATGGATCAGAGTTACTGTCACAAATTTGTTAGTCACTACCACACACTAAACACTACACAACATTTATATTATTAAAGGAATGATAAATCGTAAGTGTTTGATCAAATGTGTGACTTTTCTTAGAACACTGGCAGGTTCTCCCAAAACTCTCTTCTACTATTAGGTAAAACAGACTTTAAATTCTTCAATAGGCTATCTCTTTTTTGTTTTGGAAATCCAGCTGGTTTTTCCAGTTGCTTTGGATCCGGCATTTTCGTCATGCATTTCTTTTTCAGGAAATCCAACACTTTGTACTCCTTATCCTCATAATCTGTCTTGCATTCTAATATAAACTGGCCTCTGGTGGCTTTTACTTCAACTACGTCTTTGAGGTAAGGTCGGCCCGAGGTAACTTTTAATTTAGGTTGAGAGGAACAGTCTGGATAAATGAAAAAGTCGCTGAATTGCATTTTCTGGACCTCAACTTTTCCAGAATTTGCATTACTAACGGCACTGAAAAAATCATCAAAGTCATAGGTTTTTCTTTGTTTTTTTAAAGACAGTTCGACTTGGTGATGGATACTATCTGCGCTCATAAAAGAATGCCCGGGTTCGAAATATATAAATCGAATTTCTTCAGCACTTAGTCTATTGCAATTAACTGCATAAACAAGAAATGAGAAGAGACACCAGTTCTTATTTTGAGCAGAACAGTTGTCAAGCCATATGATGAAATGTTTTATATCTCTATTCTTTCTTAGAAAAGAATAAAAAGCACTTAATATGTCCTCTTTGTTTCGCCCAGAAATCGCCTCATGCCACAACACTGCATGTGGCTTTATATTTGGTTTCTTTCCAACTGGAGCGAAGGTTTCATGGTAAACTATCAACCTAGGGGTGAACAACGCTGCTTTGAACATATCAATTCTGGGTAGCATTATGATTTTTTGAAGGTCTGCAGACACTACTAGTGTGTTTTCATCTTCAATGAGGGCCTTAATTAAATTCATCATCGGGCTTTGAAAATTTGTCGTACAGTTCACGAGACTTAATGACTTTGTTGTTGTGTACTGTCCAAGATTTGCATATATCACAGTTATTATTCAAGTTATATTTGTCATGATCATGGATTTGAAATTCTTCGCAGTGCTCACATTCTTCATGACCAAGACGGGCAAAAGAAATTTTCATTTTCTTAAGCTTTTTTCTGTAAAGTTCATAAGAAACGTTTTTATTAAACTCAGGATATTTATTGATGAAGTCCTTATGCATAAAATCTATTGTGATGTCACTGGGTAAGTATCTAGTATTAGGTGCGTGTTCCCGCCGATAGTGAGAAATTGTAGGGTTAAATGATTCAATATGTTGCTCTATCTCATGGTGAGGGCCAATATTAACTGCAGGCTGCTTACCTCTTTTGTCTGGTTTTGGCGATATATCCCCCTTAGGTGTCGTTGATAACACACTGTGGACAACTTTGTCATTTTTCTTGTTGAAGCCTAATGTAGTAAGGAAGAAAACTTTGCACACTTCATGTTTAGTATCACTGTTATCCTTTAAATAATACTTGAATGTATTTTGCTTCCTATTAGTTAGATCATTGCTTTGTTTTGTGCGTCTGTTAATCTCAAAGCGAGTACATGTATTTAAAATATAAGATTTTCTTTGAATCCAAGAGCCACTCCAAAATTGGTTATTTATTTTCCTTCTTTGTTCCTCATCAATATTTTCAGTACACTTTTTTTTACATGAAACACTGCACGGAGGTTTCACTGTATGCCTTTCTTTAAAATGTTCAACCTTCTCTTTTTTCCTTTCAGTCAATGTAGTTTCAAATTTCCTTCTCTTTCTTTTCTCATTTACTCCTCTTCTTTCAAGATTTGCGTTATTTAGTTCATTGGGGTCATTTTCAATGTTATCTACATGATTAACAGAATTACACATATTAGGGTTTATGTCTTCTCGCACCATTTCACCCATATCACTTTCATGTGTTTGTGGAGCTAATGTTAGTAGTGTATCTTCATTAATATCCCACTCTTCATCCAGTACATTATCCATCAACAAAGATGAGTCCTGATTTAAAGTTAGGTCACCAGTTTGTCTGAAGAAAACTTGTAGTTCATTATCTTCATCTGAAAATAAAAAAACAAATATTAGTGTGAAAAAAATACATATATTTTAATATGTGGTGGGGGAGGGTATGTGTGTGTGTGTGTGTGTGTAATTTTTTATTACAGTAGTTTGAGGTAATTTTAACATGACAATTTTACTTTTCTCTTTTTAAAATCATGTTCATATTATGAACGCTTACCTTGTTTGAATTTGTTGGTGTCGATCCGGTATGTTGTTCGTCAGCAGAAACCAGATCAGATTCAGGAAAATCTTCAGCATTACTTGGTATATTTTCTTCATAAATACCAACATCTTCTTGCATCAAATTTACCACCATGAAAATTCCATCGAGCAGGTTACTATTGTTAGATTCAACTTCCAACTTGTTTTCTTCTAATGATGTATTCTGTAAATAGACACATTTGTTATAATAAAACAGCAAATCAAATTGTAAAAGTTTTAAAGCACCAAAACATAAACAAATATGAATTGAACGAGGCGATACAACAGCCTAATCCAAAAATTTTTAACAGAAAAACGTCTCATTGGTTTTAAATCTTCAACGTACCGTAGCATCACGACCATAAAGCATCGGGATTTTTATATAGGCCTAGCCTAAATATTATTAGGTTCTAAGGTAATTCTGAATTTGGGGTAGTACAACTTCAATTTATGCTTTCAATAAATACTTTACAACATTGAATATGATTTTTTTCAATTACATACCCAGAAAATTAACATATTTCAATTTGAAAGGAACTGAGGTCTATTCTAGAGGAGGACTACCATGTTCAATGAACTATAGCGTGCTGCAGCGGTTAGGTTAGTTTACCATAAATCATAACCCCATGTATTCCATGTATTGACTTACCCCATAATAACCATTGTATAATATATTTGGCATATTTATTATAACCTAACCACTTCAGGGCACCGTACTTGATTTTCAAAAAGTGGTGGTCCTCTTCTAGTAATAGGCTAACTGAAGTTAGGTCCTAAATTTTATGGACTTTGAGGATAGGTTACAAACAACTAACTTACCGAAGAATTTATGTTACTGGTGAGTGAAACACAACATTTTAAGGTAGTAAATATATTTGGCCAATTAAAAATTACTGCGTTTGTGATATAATAATATATATTATTTATTACTATATAAATATATATTTTTCTATAAATAAATAATATTTACTTGTAGGCTATTACATAAATTAGGTTAGAAGAAATTTGGCTTTGAAAATGACCTAATGATTAAAAAAATCTTAGCAGTAAATAATATAATAATTAATAGTAGGTACTCAGTTTTATTATGTTTCTTCACACAAAAATATATGTATATAAATATAACATTGTGAATTTATAGATTTAATAGGTAGGTAATACATTTTCGTCAATGGTAGTTTTGGAGGTTAAAACTACTTTCTTCTGCTTTCTTCGCTGCTTTACATTTATTACTGTGCATAATAATATCTATTCGTCTTTCAAACTTTTTACCACATTTAGTACACAGCACCATTTTCCTTAAAATCACTTACACTAAATAAATTATGAATAAAATCATAATATACAAACAATAAATCGTTAAAACAAACCTATTTTATGGTTCTAATCAATGACAACAACAACAAACAAACAGAGCTGCTAGCTGCTTACTGCAACAGCTGTGCCAAAATTACTAAGCAAAAAGGCAGTATGTGCTAAATGCTAAGCATAAGAGCAGTATCTACTATGCAGATACTGCTTTTATGCTTAGCATTTGCAGATACTGCTGTCTTGCTTAGTATTTGGTATAAAATGGTGTACATACTGCCAATGACACCCCTTATATCTCAGAAACGGCTGTAGATACGGCCTTTTTAGTGTGTTTTTCGGAATCCTCGACCTCAAAAACATAGGAATACATCAAAAACTCAAAATTGAAAATTTTGTAGTTACTGCCTTTTTCCTTAGCAGGGCAGTTTAGTTTTCTAAGAAAAATTACGGAGTTACGTAAATGTAAAAGAAATTACAGTTATTTTGAAAGAATAATCAGTTGACAGTAAACACATTATGTAAGGAAAAGCGTGGCCTTTCTAGTAAATTTTAGCAATATTTAAAGTATTAAATCAAATTTGGAAAAAGTAGGAAGTCTTTACTGGTATAGATGTAAGAAAGTGTTTCCAGTGTTGTGCTGGAAAATTTTAAAAGCAGATAATGGTCTGAAAGGCCCAAGTTAATGTGGAAGAATTATTAATAAATATTTGTTATTTTTTCAAAAACACTGTAAACATAAACACACTTTTAAACTGTGGGAAGCTATATGTAGAGACGAACCTTACAAAATTTCATTCCATGTAGGAACTTGTTGGCTATCTCCTTTAGAAGTTGTGAAAATGCTCACTGAGCAGTAAGACTTATTAATTCATTTTTTTTGTGATGTGGCCAGTGAGAGTTAAAACTGAATTGTAATAATTCTCAATTTGTGAAAGTGAAAGAGCAGTGGGAAAATACTCTTACAAAACTTTATTGTTTGTATTTAAGCAAATTAGCTGAGGTTACCGCTATAAAAAATGTATTTCTTCAGCAAAGGTCACCAGTATTAAATTTGCTATGGAGAAAACCTAATAATCCTATAACTGACTTGATGGTTAGATTTCTTAAGCTTAGTACTGCTACCAGTGAGGAATTTTTTTTAAATGTAAGTTTTTCTAAAAGAAAAAAAAATCAAAAAGGTGATATTAATTTAGTTATTGGCCATAAATCTAGAATCTATATGAATGAAAAGTATTTTAATAATGTTAAAGATTTAGTACCTTTTTCTGATGTTAAATAATTTTATGTAAAATGTTGTGAGTATATAAAATTAAATTTCCCCTGGATAGTCAATTTTTGGAACATGTTGAAATAGCTGATGTCTCACTGCGAAAAAGCATGACTTTTAACTCTATTAAGATTCTGTTGAATAAATTTCCTAACTTACTTACTGATGAAGAAGCAGACAATTTAGTGTGAGTTTTATAAATTCCAGTATAATATAGAGTATATGTAACTTGATAACAATATTTCAAAACTTCAGGAGTTAAATGTATTCCTCCTTATACAAATTAATACTTGTTACCTTATCAGTGCCATATTGCTATGCTCCAACAGACAGGACATTTCGTATTATAAGGAAAAACAACTGAATTCCTCCCTTATTTTGGATTGAAACACTTAAACGCCCTTCTAGTTATAAAAATAAAACAAGTAATGAACTTTCATGCTAAAAAAATAAGTTTTCAATAGAAACTCCTCAAAAAGCAAAACAAGCAACGATGCTTTTGCTATCAATACCTGGACTGTCTAATGGATGTACCTAGTAATAGTAAGAAATAAATTACTACATAAGTTTATCATAACATACCTTTATTTTGATTTCTTGTTCTGTTTTGATTTATATGTATTATTAAAAATAATAATAATAAAAAATAATGCATCTGTTTAATTTATATAACCCAAATAAACAACTATAATGCAAAAGGTATAAATAACCTTAAACTATATTTTTTATTGTCTCATATTTTAATGTTCAGTTATAATAATGCATGCTATTTTGCAGTAGAAGTCTATTTTTCTTACCGCGATTATATTTTCGCATATTTCATTACTGCTGGCTATAATGAAAAGTTAACAAGCAGCTCTACAACAATATTCTAAAACAATGGTGTCTAAAACAATATTCATAGTTTAAAATTATCTTTTAGACCTTGTATTAATTTTTTCAGACAGTTAATGAGAAAGGAAAACGGGGAAGAAGCACTTCCGAAGGAATGTTATGGGACTATGCTAGTGTATCAACTCCCGGAAGTACTGTAAATAGATTAGCGTCAAATGTTGTAAATAAAAAGATGGAATACCTTGGCTGTGATTGGTTGCATGAGGTGTCGGTCACAATTCGAAAAACCAAACAAACGGATATCCCGAATGAGAGGTTAGTTTTTTTTTATCAATTAATCCTGTTTTCTTGGCAATGCATGTATACATAATATTTATTTGTGTTTTACTTCTTAGACTAACTAGCTCTAAGTTCTTGTCTCATATTTAGCTTTAATTCTATTATAGATATAAATATTTCTCTGTTAGTCTTTTGTTTTAGTGTTTTGTGACTTATTATTAAGTTTGTACAAAATTCTAAGCAGAATTTGTACTCATTTAAAACACGCACAAGTTGTTTTTTTCTACATCAATTTTCAAAATACTAAAAAAAAACTGTACTAACAGTTAAATCACTCTATAGTAAGAATAAAAACTGTTATTGAAAACAGTGCAGTGTTCACACAATTTAAATATTTGCATGAAATATGTTTCATAAGACTGCTATTATATTAGGTTTTAGGAGATATTGCGTTTTAATGGAAATAAAATATGATATGATGTATATGCATAGAAAGTTGAATTTATAGTATATAATTTACAAGTTCCGGATATACTAGCTGTAAAATGAAAAACTGATATAAACACACGATACAGTAGGTTGATTATTTATAAAAAATTAAACTTGCAAATTTAAATAAATAATATATAAATAAACAAGGTTAACTAAATTAAAGACAATTAAACAGTTTTAATTTTGTTATTAAAATTTAATACTTTTGAAAACTAATAAAGTTTACTAGTTATTGATGTAATGTTGCTCTGTAGTGTTTAATGATGAAATTTTGTTAACTCTGTATATTAAATAATAGTTCACTGATAATAATAGTTGCTGTTACTTTATTGTTTGCTATTCATATGGTTGAAGATTATTTTTAAAGTTTTTATATATACTGTAGAGTCCCGATATTTCGAGTTGCATGGGGCCGAGAGTACCTCCTCGGATTATGAGAAACTCAAAATTTGCCGAGGTAAAAACAAAACTACCATTTATAGTCCTTTTATAACTGCAAAAATGGAAGTTTTATTAAATATACAGTATTTTGTTTTGAACACTGAGGTACAAATGTAAGCCTATTCTTTGTCTATTCTCTTAAGAGCTTCCAGCTTTACCTTTAATGGAGCAAACTTTCTTCTACTCTTAGAACTCATATTAATTTTGTTAAGTTAAAAAGCACATAAAACACTTCCACTTATTAAATGAAATGTTTCACAATAAACCACATCCTGGAAAAACAAATGTAAACACACAATACAGTAGTGGAAGTGATTTATTTTTAGAAACAATAATGTTACCAAACCTTCTTTGTTTATTTAAAACTATATTATTTAAAGCCTAAATAGATTTTGAAGTATGGCTCGAAGTCTGCCTATAACGGCGTAAATGATATGGGAACTCGTACCTCAATGGTTTTGGTTGCCTGAGGTCTGCCTGGACCCAATGAATTACCTCGGACAATCGAGGTTCTACTGTACTTGGATTCTGCTTAATAATTATAATTCATATGGTTGTAAGCTGGTTATTTCATTTGAATGTTATATTATGTTTTGTTACTTTAATGGTTTCTTAATTTAAGATGAATTCAGATATGTTTCTGCTTTCTTGAGGCTAGTAAGTAATAAGGTACTTGCTTTTAAGTCAGTCAGGAAGAGAAGGCTGAAATTTACTGTCAGTTGTTAGATTAATTGTTTCTTCTTCTTCCATAGAAGTTGCACTTAGGGTGAATCCACACTACAACGAACAAAACAGTCTGAGTTTGAAACTGACTCAGGCTGTTTGACGCAGACCAAGGGGACGGAATTAGCACGGTAGTAGAGGAAACACGTTCACACTGGCACGGTCAAACGTTTTGTTTGCCTCAGTCGTACCCAATCCACCTGGTGTTGTTTGACGGTTTGAATTTACATTTTACTATTGAAGGGATATAAAACTCTTTCTTCTTCTATTCTAGCTTGTATTTAACAGTAATTTATGTACATAATTATTATTTGTTTTACAAGGCGAAACTAATGTTTAAAGTTAAATTTCAATCGCCGTTTATTATTAGTTTGTTTTTTATACAAATATTTACTGTTTCCGTACGTTTAATGTTATTATAATAAAGGTGTAGAATTAATTATAACATCAAAGCTAAGATGGTAAACACAGTTAAATGTCTATTCATTTCAAATACATTCAATAAACATAAAATGTTGGTTCATCATTCTAGGCCTAACCTAAAATTATTGTGTGTATGTTTAATTTATTTTACCTGTCAATGGCAACATACATACAATAATTTTAGGTTAGTTCTAGACTTAAAATTACTTTCTCGGCCGTAATGTTAAAAAGCCGTAGTAAATTTTATGATTTCATTTAAATAATTTACAAAAATGTAATAGTAGGCTTACTTGATAAATTACGTGTTTTACCAATAGCCGAAACGGCTGTCATACTACGGCAGTAAAATTGAATATTGTAAGACAGTGTAGGTAACAGCATTTATTTATTAAATCAATATTCGGAATATAATTATAAAACTTTTTTCATAATGTCGCACTTCAAATAACAATTATTTATTAGTATCATTATAACTTCTTCTTTAATTGTACGGATGCACCCAAAACTCATCATCGGTCATAACGGTAATGTAAAATACTATATGATATCATACACTTTTGACACTTTAAAAAATAGAGAGACATATCTACAAGCAAATGCCTGGGAACTTTGAGTGAACTGTTCGTTTCAATGTGGGTTGGAAATGTTTCAGTCAAACTGAAACATTTTGTTTCGGTTTGCTTCAATCAAATTGTTTGGCTCAGTGTGGTTTCAGCCTTACATAAAATTTGTATTATACTTCGTATACTACAATATTTGATAAAATGAATATTATAGATATGAATATAATTTGTGAATATTATTATTTGATGATGTGCTAATCATATTTAATATTTAATTTACTTATACTTTTTTTAGAAAATTGAGATGAATATGAAATGTGGGTGAACAAGCTTTATTTTCAAATTACTCTTTTTTCTAAATTTTGAACCATTTCAGTGACAATTATATTTTTTTGCTTTTCATCTTACTTAATGTCTTTACTTAATAAAGAAAGGGGAGCAGTTTATATCATAAATCAACCAAATACCAGCAACTAAACAACTATGTTAAAGGTTACAATCATTTCTTTACTAACAGTATTCAGTAAGGCATTCGAAAAAACTTTTCTTAGCCAGCTACTTAAATTGTTAAACAAATCCAATATCCTTTGCAACTTATTGCTTGAAGTTAGCCCTACTTTGACATCCACCATTAGTTTTGCAGCTTATGCCAAAAAGGATAAACGTAGATCGTTAAACACACTCGGTTGTGACAACTCATGGATTGATAGGCTCTGACATCAGCCAATGCTAACTATAGTTTAATGTATTAAAACTTTTTCACATAAACTGAACTGTGAAATCTCACATGCCTTGCTATCTGTGCTTGATCACTATTTATTAATTTTAAAACTATCTTATCTGTTAATTTTCAAATGACTTTTTGGGGTGAATTTACTGAAGTTACTCCATAAAAATAGGAGACCCAATGTTATAATTGAATGAACATGTGCAAAATAAGCTGTTTTTAGAGTAATCAAGCTCCAATCCTTCATTAACTTATATAGAACAAAGAGCCTCTCCTTGCAACATAATCAATGCGAAGATCCCAAGTAAATTTATTGTCAAAAACAAGTCCCTAAAACTTGGGTTTGACTAAGCTCAGCTCAACTCGGTCTAAATATATTTTTATTTTATTCAAAGGGGATTCATTTTTAGCATACTGGAAGTGCATGACATTCACTTTCAATAAAATTAATAAAAATTGATTTTCAGAAAAAATTTATAAATTTTACCCAAATTACAATCAACTATTGTTTCAATTTGATCATTAGAACTGACTCTTGATCAATTGATCAAATATTGACTCTTAGGTTACACCGTCTACATACAGACATATGCTACTTTTTCAATGCCTGAAATTACATTAGGTAAGCCCTTTATACCGGGTGTTCCATAAAGCCCCCCCCCCCCCCCTTTAATTTTTGAACGACTGTTCATTTTCAAACAAACTTTGGTAAATGTTACTAACATAAGTCAAAGTACTTTTTTATGTGGTTTAGTTTAGGGTGCAAACTAGACCTCTCTATGACTTCTTAAACTAAAGTTATGGTAAAAAATGTATCACCGTAATTAGATTGTTGAACTATCCCCCACGAAAAATAACAACAAAGTCTAAAATTTAACAACTAAGCTTTAGAGTGACCGTTGTCAGGAAACATTTTCAGTGTCCTTAGCTTAAGTCGTACACTGTTATTTTTAGTGGGGGATAGTTCAACAATCTAATTACGGTGATACATTTTTACCATAACTTTAGTTTAAGAAGTCATAGAGAGGTCTAGTTTGCGGCATTCATTTTCTTTTTTTCCCCTTTTAAAAATGTTATGCAACTTGCTAGGGGTTGCTATTTAAAAATAAAAAACTACCCCAGCAACCCCTATTTATTGATGAAGGTTGAAACCCTCAACCACATAAAAAAACACTTGAACTTATGTTAGTAACTTTTACCAAAGATTGTTTGAAAATTTACAGTTGTTCAAAAATTAATAAGAGGGGACCTTTATGGGACACCCGGTATAAAACAAATAACAAACGTCCCAAAATTAAGTCATGGGGCGGGCACCCTATGTTTAGTAGATTTTAACTTTGATTAAGTTGATATCCATTGGTTTTACCATTGACTATATAAGCATGAGTAGACTTCCCAAGCCTATAGTAGTAAATGAAGCCGGGAAAAACGACGGCACAGCAAGGGCACCTATCGGCAGTAAACTGAAGCAAGTCTTAGGCGTAGCAGTAGGCCAGCGCTCCGTGGTGAAATCACGAACTATAGATGGAGTTATTAAACGGAGACATATTTTGAGTACTGTGCGAGAGAGAAGGAGATAGTTTCGAGGAAGGGCACACAACTTCCCCTTCCCCCTCGCACTACCACTTTGTCACTTTACCGTAATGTGGCAAACTAAGCTGAGCAGCTTCCTGCATAGGTTTTTTGTTTTTTCTCAACGGCTGGGCACTTTTCTCTTGACTAATATTTGTTTATCACCAGCCCTGTTCCTTACAATGTCCACTGTCCACTCACGTTATTATTATTGAAAGATAATATAATGATTAAATTAATTACATACAATTACAATAACACAATGTTAACGGGAATATTAAAAGAATATTGTAACTATAGGCATATAAATCATATTTTATTATAGAAATTAATGTTAATGTTGACCCATTGTTACTTTGTGTAATTAGAAAACAACTCTTTACACAAAGCCGACTTCTGATTTAAACTTTGAGCATTAGGTTCTCTTGCAACCTAAAAAGAAATGGCGTTGTTGTCTACACTTAATTAAATATATTTTAAGTAGAGATTTTATTCTTCTAAACGCTACGTCTAAAACCAACAAAACTGGATTCGGTTTTACACATACATATATATACATTCTACACATTATTTTTGATATTTTTCCATTAAACTTCATAAACTATGTATTTTTGGTTCTATTTGATTTCATAATTTTTAACTTTAAGAACTTATTTCTTGAAATTTTGTATATTTAATTTGAATGAAAACTGTACCATTTATGCATCTCTTTATTATCTACTAGCTGAATACCCGTGCTTCGCTACAGGGAATTTTTTTGTTGCATCACCATGATTTATAATTAATTGTCATAGTATTCTCTCATTTTCTTTCATCTATTATTATTAAAGTAAATTATAACATTTATATTGATTTACTTTGGTATTTATTGTTCACTGGTTGCCTGTAAATTGTCTTCGTCATGGTATGTGTGCTAAATAAATTAAATAAATAAAAAATTCAGAGTGAAGAGCGTCTTTTTTTAGCTACGGTAAATCACAGTCATAGCTTGATATTTGCAGCGTCTTTAATTGTGAATGCATAGATCGGGTTAGATTTGATTAGGTTACGTCTTAAATATTTTCTTAAAGTTAATAAGTTCCAAATTTCAGCTCTCTAGCTGTAAGGAAAGAATACAAATATGTTTTATAATTTATTTTTCATGATGAACTTATAAAATGTACCATCTTTTTTAAATAATACAGGTTTAACAAATTACAGAGGTCTTAATAACACAGTCCTTTTTACTGTAAAACATTGTAAAGGCACGAACACATTTCACGCTGTGCGGCGCTCGCACCGCTCGTGCACATTGAATTCGTCATATTTGTACGGGTCGCACGCGCGGGCGCAGCGATCCATCTCCTGTCGGTATTTTCGAAGAACACTGAATGTTCGCCGAATATATTTGGACGAGAGCGTGAAAGGTTTGTCGTTTTTAGCGCGCGTTTGATTATTGTTTTCCAATAAACCGGTATTCATTGATTAAGTAGGCCTATGGATTGCTCAGAAGCAAATTAAATTAATATAATCCTTTAGAAGCGAATCCATTCTTTGGGATCCTCTGAATAATTATCATTTGATCAAAAATATGAAATTAGATGCTTGGCGAAAAATATCAGCGGAGTTGGATAATTAATTAATTCTTTACAGTCTAGTTAATTATATTTTGTACTTAAGTATTTTGAAATATTTAGTAAAAAGTTTGTAATTTTTTTATATAAAAATGTATTTTTTATATGCATTTGTCAGTTAAAAATGTTATCAAAACACTGTTTTCAGGGCCTCAGGGTCCATCCCTTCCCTTTCCACCACGGTTCCCCCTCTTCCCCCGGTAGGCCACTTTAGGTCAGACACCTCCCTTTTCAAAATCCTGGTGGTCAATTTTCAATTTTTTTTAGTTTAAGGTTTTTTATTGATAACTATTTCTGGAGTTCTGCGTGTCCGATATTCGTGTCGTTGGTTTTAAATGAAAGAAAATCTCATTATTTTAAACAAATTATTTAATGTTATTTTTTCAATTATTTTGCACTCTTGAGTTTTTTTTGTTTTTAGGTTAAAACCCTATTTTTTAATATGATTTTAGTTTTTTTCCAGTGATAACTTCATTAGGTTGGGCACTTTTTGCATGGAGAAAAATGATTGAACTCGCTTCACCGTCATCCTCATCGCACTTACACAACATTTTTTAAGGCTCCGTCACATCTCCGCAATTATTTAAGGTTCTGTTGCATCCCCGCAAATATTTAAGGCTACTCCGCATCTCCGCAATTATTTAAGACACAGTCGCATCCCCGAAATTATTTAAGTCTCTATCGGATCTCTACAATTATTTAGGGCTCTGTTACATCTCTGCAATTATTTAAGGATCCATCCCATCTTCACAAAGACTACGTAGCATCTTCGCAATTATTTAAGACGCAGTTGCATTCCCGCAATTATTTAAGGCTTCATGGGATCTCCACAATTATGTAAGGCTCCGTCGCTTATCCACAATTATTTAAGGCTCCGTCGCATCTCCGCAATTATTTAAGACACAGTTGCATTCCCGCAATTA
>JAGFPH010000206.1:570172-613940 GCA_018207615.1 Philaenus spumarius
CCTAAGGCTGTGCCCGAGGCATCGGAGTGCACCACGAATGGCTTTGAAAAATCTGGGAGGCGGAGTACGAGGTTGCTCGTTAGAGCTGCCTTTAGGGTGTTAAAGGCGAGCTCTTGCTGGGGTCCCCACTCAAAGCTTACGCCTTTGCGCTTAAGCCTATTGAGTGGTTGAGAGATGGTGGCGAAGTTTTTAATAAACTTGGAGTAAAAGGCTGCCAACCCCAAAAATCGAGCAACCTGTTTTAAATTTTTTGGGGTAGGGTACTCAGCAATAGGCTGGACTCGATCTGGGTGGAGGGTGACTGATTGGTTTTTGAACACGTGGCCTAAGAACTGAATATTGTTAGCGGCCACGGTCATCTTTTCGGGATTGACGGTTAGTCCGGCGGACTGTAAACGGTTGAGTACCGTTTCCACCTTGGCGAGGTGGTCGTCAAAAGTGCCATCGGAATACACACACAAGTCGTCGAAAAAGGTGTAGACGTACTTGTACTTTATGTCCCCAAAAATCTGCTCAATGAGCCGGGTAAGAACCAGGCCTCCACTGGCCAACCCGAAGGGAACAAAGTTATAGTGGTACTGACCAAATGGCACCACGAAAGCTGTGTATTTACGCGACTCCTCATCGAGAGGTATTTGGAGGTAAGCCTGGTTAAGGTCTAGTAGTGTAAACCACTTTGCCTTACCCAGGTACTGGAAAGCCGACTCCAGTGTTGGTATAGGGGTAGCTTCTAAATCGGCTATCTCATTGATAGCCTTATAGTTTACGACCATTCTGGTCTTGCCACCCTTTTTGGGAACTAAAAATGCTGGACAGGCGTAGGGGGAGGTGGATGGGCTGATGACGCCGCGAGCTAACAAGTCGTCGATATGTTCTCGTAACGCTTGTAGCTTAGGAGGGGCGAACTGATAAGGTCTGGCTCTTATTATTTTGGTGGAATTTATTTTAATGTTATATGAGATTAGGTTAGTTTTTCCTAATCTGCTGGTTACAGTTTGCGGGAATTTGGAAATAAGGTCTTCAACTTTACCCAACTCTTGGGGTGAAAGATTGGCGCCAGACTTAAAAGATTGTTGGGTTCTAGTAACCAGCTGGTCGGGGGTAATGGTGCAAATAAGGGGTGACGCGTAAGGAAACCTGACTTCGTGACCCTGAAAGTCAATTGAAGCTTGGGTTTTACGCAAAAAATTACAACCAAGAATCAGTTTATAGGGTAAATTTGGGGTTACTAATAAAGGGATATTCCATGATAATTTCCCTAGCTTAATATGCAGAAGTATCTGGGTGTCGAAAACCAACCTCTGACTGTTGGCCGTGTTCGCTGATAATCGAACCGGTTCGATATTTTTAATAGCGCTTGATTTTTGTTGGATTAATTCTTCGAAAAATGATTTTTTTATGAGGCTATATGTGGAACCGGTGTCGACCAGGGAACAAACGCTATTATTATTAATTGTGGCGACAACAGTTACAATGTCATAGGTGGCCGCCGACACCCTAATTGGTCCCTGGGGGATCGTGGCTAGGTTGGGGGTATTTGGGTTGAGACTTCTTTCTGAGGTTTCACTTAGTAACCCGTTGGGTGACATACGGCAAGCTTGACCCCTCGGATTCGGTCTAGACGGCGCTGGTTGGTTATAATTATATTGCTTGTTATTGGTTATTTTGTGTTCGGCTGATACTTTATTGGGTTTACTCGCTGCTCGACAAACTAGTGGTGGAGAACATTGTAGGGACATTAAAGGTGGAGGTGTGCTCGTTTGTTGTTGAAGTCTTATTGCCGCACGTGTAATTTTATTTTTATTGAGAAGGTTTGTTTCATTAGCCTTATTTGATGCCATTTGAGTGGTAACTGTTAAATTTGTTCTTTGTTGTGAGTGAATGTGTTCCAATAAAGGGATCTTGTTTATGAGGTCATTTATGGACCCTAATGTCCCAATTGCTCTTAATATAGAAGTGTATTTTGTTTGCATGCCTGAAAGGATGATGGATAGACGTTGCTTTGGAGTAAATGCTGGAAAAAACAAATTGGAATAATTGTCTATTTCACTTGTATAATCCCAAAGCGGTTCGTTCACAGCTTGTGGTCGGTATACCAAAGAGTGGATGGTAGTATGTTGCTGTAGTGGTGAATAGATTGTATTAATATAAAACGTAGAAAATTGTTTAATAGTTAATTGATTGTGGAGTGCTTGGTATATTAACTCTGTAGCTAAACTTTTAGAATTGGGTATTAATTGTAATAAAATAAGTTTATCACAATATTGGTGAAGTGTTGCAATGCGGTTGAGCTTTATTAGTATATTTAAATTATGATTTGATGGTTGGTCGTTGAAAAGCCCTATTTCTTCAATCATATTAGCGGCTGTGAGTGGTAATGCTGTCAATTGTTGGGGTTCATGTGAAATGGTAAATTCTTTGGATCTATTATTTTTCGGTAAAGTTTGTACACTTGTTGTTGGTGGTTGGTACAAGTTATCTAGGTGCGAATCTAACTGCTCACGAATACGCCTTCGATTGACGTCCAAAGAAATATCAGGTGTGAGGCCCCAAAAAGTTAACAACCGGTTGGCTTGGAACACATTCAACTTGGCGATCCATTTCCTGTGCGGTGGTATAATATTAATGGGAAAGGGGAACGGTTTTGGTACTTCGAGTTCCCAATCAATGTCAGTAATCATAGTCGGTTCGGTTTGTGTATGAGTCTGGTGTTCCATTATCGATATTTGATTGATTTTTAAATTTGGTAGGCCTAACTATTATTTATTAGCTATAGGCTATATGGTTGTCAAGACGTGGCTATAGTTTTGAGAAATAATTAATCCGGAGCAATGTTATTATAAACTATATTGTCAGTTACTATTATTGATCTAGGACGGAAACTATTTTTTGAAATAAATTTGTTTTGAACTATTGATTTAAATAAAGTATTTACTAAAATTATTTAAAAGTTTGGCTTTATTTGTAATATATAAAGATTTATTAAATATTGTAGGCTGTAATATTTATTTGATGAATTAGCTGCAATTCCGAGGGACGAAAATACCTAAAAACTATTAACTGGAAAAGAAATTTTCTGAAAACAAGTAAATACAAAAATAGACTAATTATCTATTTGTAATCACCAGCTCAATCTGAAAATGGAAAAGCCTGGTAGGCGTGTAGGAATTAAATTAAATATGAAGGTAATAATTAGCTGTAATTAGCTTTAAATAAGGAATATATAGCAGTATAATACCTGTAAACAATAGATTATAAACACACAAAACAATTTACCTGCGTTCGGTTACTTATATCATAGCTCCAGATGTCCTGGACGTTTCAATACCTTGGCTAAATAATATGCTGTAAATAACCTATTTATGGATAATAAACTTAATAATAACTGCTGTAGCTTATTTATTGGTTAAATTGAACAATATTTAATGTGCATTTACTTTTGGTGAATTGTTAAGGTGTAACAAAATTACTATATTATATGGATTTATTTTTGTTTTAAAATTATTGAATATTATTTGAAACTATTTTTGTAATAGGCTATTATTAAAATTGAGGCTGTGGAATTATAATACTGTGATCATTGATTGAATTTATTGTACAAAATTATCTTATTTATAAGTAGAGAATTAGGTTAAGTATGGTTTAACTATTTCAAAATTGTTTAAGAGTAATTAAATTAGTCAATGTTTTTTTGAAAGTACTGTAATTTGCTGTAATGTTGTAATACAGTTTTGATTTAAATGTCAGTGTTACAATTCAGTTGAATTAGAAATGAGATTTAGATTTCTAAAAAGGGAAAATAGTTAGGCTATATGTGTTTTTGAGTATCTGAGTATAGGCCTAATGTGTCGATCACTGCGTTGTAATGAACATGCTGTTATGGTTGTAGGTCATAGGCTAATATGTAGTACAAGATATTGTATCACTGTTAAGTAGCAGGTGTAGGCCATATGTGGTTTGAAGTGGCTAAAAGGTGTATATATTCTGAATAATTTATATAAAATTACGTCACCTGAAATACTATCAAACAGCATTGACAAAATTAGACTAGGCCTAAAAATTATTAAAACCTATTTTACCTATGAAACACTGAAATATGCAAAGTAACTGGACAATATCTTTAACGCTGTAAAATATATATAGTTTGGATGGCCAAACTAAGAAAGAGTACTATCAGCTGTCAGTTGTATGACACAAAAATGGTAGGCTATAAATCTGTATGCTTAATGTGCGTTTTATCCTAAAGTATTGTAAAACTTTTAAAATATTGTTACTGTTACAATATTTTCAATGAAAAAAGGATTACTATTTGAAAAATAGCATGTAATTTATTGTCCTACACAATCACTGACAAAGAGACACAAAATTGGGTTGTTGTTGACAGATATAATATTTGAAGAGTGTCAGAGCTGAGTTATTTGTTGTAGGCCTACTATGAATTAATTATTTTGGTAGGAAAGATTATGAAAGGCCAGATTACACATTCACTATATGAACTTGGTGATTTGACAGACCAAATGTTGTAAATAACACTATATATGTGGGAAAATTATGTGTAATGTAAACTAAGCACACTGGTGCAGGCTAGGCCTAAATGTATTATGTTAATAAATTTTACAATGAAATCATATAGATTGGTATATGTATAGTTTATTGGTTAGGGTGTTGCTATGTAACAAAACACAAAGTTCGTTTTACCCAAGGTAGTGTTAAATTGGTTAGGCCTATTAAACAATATTCAACTTTCTTTGAGAGGTTAGGTCGATTAAAGTTCTTTTTGTTAGACTCTCAGTTCAGTAGTCTGGCTTTCAAATATGAATAAAGTAAGGCACTGCTTATTATAATATAGTAATAATAATTTATGTACTCACCAATAAAGCAGGAAATATAAACAAAAGAAACACTATACCAACCTTATGACTCACACTAAATGGAACTGGGTGTAGAAATCAAAATAAGGTAAATTTTAACGGCAACGCGTATAATTAATATTAAAATATTTGTTGATAAAGTTTATTATTAAGAGGATTAGTTCGGTTAGTTGGTGACTAGCTTGCAAAAAATAAAAAACGTGGTTTTTACCGGCGGAAGTGATGACGTAATATAGGCAAAGTCTGACATGAATGAAATTGCTTTTTAGGGTTAATAACGCTTCAAAATTTAATTCGGGACGTCACTTCGCTCCTGCTATCATTTAATGCGGGACGTAACCTTGCTCGCTACCATTTACTGTACCAGTTATCCCTTTGATCTTATTTGGGAATCCCTAGTCAGCGTGTTTTTGCACCGACTTGGTAAATTAATGGAAGTCGTGACTGGAACTGTCGATGCAAAATGGACGATACCCAGATACCCAGAGCAATTAATTGTTCATCAACCCTAATTGAACCGATTGCCTTAAGCCGTACCCTGCAAATCCGATTCTGCCAGCTTTTAACAAGCACTTAATTAATTTATATAAATCTTAACTATTACACTTTAGCCTAATCTAAATCACTAGTCACCATTGGTACACGATAGGGTTCCAACCGAAACGAAATTATTACCGCTTATTATTCATTACGAGTGCGCGATTTGTTATAATATCAACTTACGCGATTACCGATTATAATATAATTTAATAGGATTGCTTATGGCATATTGACAACGGATTACAGTGAGTGTAGAACTTGTCACCGACGGACGTTGGACCTGCAGCTCTCGTCTAGTTTGTTGGTCGCCGGCTAGCACTACACTGGTTTCTGATTGTAGGTCAAACCACAAGGTCGGTTCGGACGCGCATGCGCGCAACTAGTCTAGCTTTAGGCAACAGGAGTTACGGTAACTCGTTGCAGTTTGCTAAGTAATGTTGCTATGGTAATACATGTAAACAAACATAATAAGCTTCTTATACGAACAGCTGTTTTTGTGAGCTATGGTTTTGAGTTCATACAATAAATGCTGTTCATTTTCTTCCAAATTTGAAACTTTTTCGGAAAACTTTTCTTTACGTATAAACCTTCTATGAACTACTACAAACATTTTAAGACCAAAAATAGCCAAATCGGTCCAGCCGTTCTCGAGTTTTAGCGAGACTAACGAACAGCAATTCATTTTTATATATATATAGATGAGTGGTAGAGTAATAAACGCAATAAAGATCAAGGTAAAGGAACGATTTTTAAGTTTTTTTAAACTGATAAGTCAACATCAAGTAGGCAGCTTCAATGACAACAACAACCTTTAGTTCACTCTAATAATGAAAACAAGTACTTTTTCTGCTATTTTGAGTAGATGTACAAGTTTCTGTCTTTTGCCAAATACCGGTGCTGCCCATACGACTCCTAGCGAGATGGTCCTGTACTACGTCTACTCATGGTCCTGGACCGCGGTACAGACCGCCCGTTAGCTCGGTTAGTCTAGTACTTATACAGGGTGTATCAGGAAGAAACGGAAAGAATTGTAGGACTTGTTCTACTGGTGAAAATAATGAAAAAAGTTCCTATAAACATAGGTCCGAAAACGCTTCGTTTTCCAGATATCCGCCATTTTGTTTTTTGTACAAAATAATTCATATCTAGAGAACGGTTTGACTGATTGAGTTCAAACTTGGCATGAAGTTTAACCTGACAATGATATACCTCAAGAAAAATAAACGATTAAATCCAATCATGCGTTTCAAAATGGCGGCTGTTTGAAAATTACAAACCTTAATTACTCCAAAACCGTACATTTTAATGAAAAATGTCAAGATACCTTTTTTGTAGCCCTTTTGATTCCCTATCGGATGGTGTAACTGTCAAAACAATCGGATGAAGGATAACAGTTAAGTTATGTGTACTAATTGGTTTGTTCAACCCGGCATCCTATACCAACACAGTAAATACTACAATATTGTATGTACATTTGTTGTCATTACCTTTTAACTTAGCTATTATCCTTCATCCGATTGTTTTGACAGTTACACCATCCGATAGGGAATCAAAAGGGCTACAAAAAAGGTGTCTTGACATTTTTCGTTAAAATGTACGGTTTTGGAGTAATTTAGGTTTGAAATTTTCAAACAGCCGCCATTTTGAAACGCATGATTGGATTTATTTGTTTATTTTTTTTGAGGTATATCATTGACAGCTTAAATTTCATGCCAAGTTTGAACTCAATCAGTAAAACCGTTCTCTAGATATGAATTATTTTGTACAAAAAACAAAATGGCGGATATCTGGAAAACGAAGCGTTTTCGGACCTATGTTTATAGGAACTTTTTTCATTATTTTCACCAGTAGAACACGTCCTGCAATTCGTTCCGATTCTTCCTGATACACCCTGTATAGTCAATGGTTTTACTTAAATGTAGGATTTCCACAAACTGCTGTCTGTTAGTAGAATAAGACAGCTACATAAGCACAGGCCCATTTACATCCTTTTATGAAGGTTTACTTATTAATTTTGATTGAGATAAATTATTGAACATTCTACTTAGATTTATATGTATCCCAGTAAATAACAGATTTAAAACTGTTATAAAATGCTTACACATATAAATATTTCTGTTCCAGAGATTAAAAGATATTTATCAACTAGGCCAATATTATTATTAGCGATCTTCGCATTGATTATGTTGCAAGAAGAGTTTCTTTGTTCTGTATAAGTTATCAAGGATTTGCAGCTTGAATACTCTAAAAACAGCTTATTTTGCACGTGTTCATTCAATTATAACATTGGGTCTATCTTTTTATGGAGCAACTTCGGTTAGAAATATATAAAGGTTATTGATTTTGCAAAACTGGCAATTTGGATTATGTTACAGATAGGTTGGCGGGATACAGTAAAGGAACAATTTAAGAATATAATGATAATTTTTAGCTTATAATTCCCGACAATAATACGTACTAAACTTAATTTCGGATATCTACAATATATCTACAACTTAATATTTTACCACAAATATTTAACTAGAAGTAGAGATAATTTTGCAATACTGGTTCATAGATTAAAATTCTTTGAAAAAACCCCAACTTCTTGGTATTAGTAATTACTTATTGTTGATCTTTTTTGTTTCAGAAATGAGAGGTGTGCAATGTTGGAATCTGACAGTTTACTTGAACGGTTAATTAATGTAATAGTTGAAGGAGAAGTAGTAAGGCAGAAAATCGCATTAGATCTATTAATATGGATTGCTGTAATTCGACTTGGAAGGCACCGTGTGGTTCAAGGAGATGTTACATCACAGCAACATGCTGTAATACAAATAATTGAATCCTACTTAGGTTCACTTATACACAGCTGTTTCATCAAAGGTTCTCGTAGTGTGGCACATAAGTGTGTTAAGCTCTTGGTTATATGTAGTGAGTAAGTATTAAGCATTAAACTTCACTTAATAAATTATAGCTTTAAATGCAATGAACTACTCTAGAAATAAATTACAATTTCTACATACTTTCTATGAGAATATTCTGGTCCTCTGACAGGGCATTCATTTTCACCTCAACACCACAATTCCTGTCAGATTCTGGTCATGCAAACCTTTAATTTATCATACATACAATAAGGCCAGGTTTAATTGTTTCACTTGCAATCACACAAAGAGTATCCACAAAAATTTAATTATTGCATTTGGTCACATGAATTTTGTTTTGTGACATTAGTTTAAATTTAACAACTATTGAAACCAACCAAATGCGGTGTTCTCATTCTGTGTACATAATTATTAAATGGTGGTAAAATTGAAGATAATGACTTGAAATTCAGCATGAGAAAACCTAAGTTGAATACAGAACATTTCTATTTTGTATCATATCCATTATTGTATAAAAATAAATAATGATATGCAATAATGTCTTTGCAAAAATAGGCATTTGAAGTACTATTGTGAATCAAAATGATTTTAACATGGCTTACACCATATCACTATTACTTGTTGTTTGTAACCATGAAAAAAGTTTAGGATGTTAGAAATTTTTAAAAAACTTTTTTTCTGTAATTATCAGTAGGCAAGCAGCATTGACTCCTTCTTCCTACATGCAAATAAAACACCTAACCTTTTTTTACTAAATACATTTTAAAGCTTCAGAAACTCCTGAATAAGTTGTCTATTTCACATACAGTATGTATTATGAGTATTTTAAACCTAACATTTTGATTCGCTCAGTAATTTTATGCAAATGATGTCCTTATCATTAACCTTTTATGCTGTTTAATTTTGTAAGGAAGAGTAGGTTTTTATTAACAATTATTAATGCTAATACACTTGTAAGTCATTTATCTTTATTTATAAATATTTTCCAAAGTTTTGTTGTTTGGGCTAGAAGTTAAAGTAAAATGCAATATTAACAAAGTAGAATTCAGTTTATCTTACACGTACTTACTTAATTGCTTTCTTTGAAGTTTCCGAATCTTTTCAAGGTTTCATGAAATTCCTCAGCTTCCTCCAAGTCAGCTCCACCTACATTGACCTTCAACTCTGTGAACTATCAACTATGCAACGTGCTTCCTACACTTAGAAGACTAGTTTTGTTTGTTTGCTTAATGTCTTTATTTTATGCTAGTTAGATTAATGAAGACTGGGAGCAGTCTATAGTGCAACTAAATTCCAGTAACTAGGATCAAATCTTCTCATTTGTAACAGACTGGACGAGAGCATTTAACCAAGGCACCTACTCTGCTTTCCTACTATTCTAATGATTAAAAACTTATTCAAGTATTCTTTTTGTAGAGGTATGAAAAACATTATGGACAGTGGAACTGTAGAATTTGATGTAACTTTACTTGGACGACTTTTGGAAATGCTACCACAAACACAACAATGTTGGTCTTCAGGAGCTTTACGGTGGTATTTCACAATTCTGAGTCGTTACATCGCATTAGACACTGTTGGTGCTGCAGCTCATAAAGCCCTTACTCTTCTGAAGCAAGTTGCACGACATCTTAACAGCAGACAAAATCCATATCACTTAATTTTACAAACGAGGTAAATGTTTTATTAAATATTTTGTCATAATAAATTTGTATTATTATTTTGTGTTATTCAATCTTAAAATTTGCTACATAAGATCTATTAAGGGATTTAAACCATATCACTTTTAAAATTATTCTTACTTTATTTGTATTTAAAAAGTTTTTTTATACTAGCATTTATTAAGGGGTTGCACCCTTTGCTGTTCTCGAGCTAAAAACATTATCATGAGGTATTGACAATAGGAAGGGAGAACTAAACAATGATTTGAAAAATGGCCGTTACAGTTTTGAAAAAAGTTCTTTCATATTTCTTGGATTTCTCATGTACAATGAAATTATTACAGCCTTCTTTCTATTTTATTAATTTTCATTCACATAAGATTTATTAGAATTTTTTGCCTTTTCAAGGAAAATCTTCATGGAATTGCATATGCTGCAGTCTACAAGATTAAAGTTCAAAACTAAGTAGTATCCGAATATCTTTTCAAGTTTTCAACAAATATGTTCAAGCTCATAACACTATATTTATATTTACCTGAACAGATTTATCATTCTACCGAAGACAGTTTAGTATTGATATGTTAAAGGAATCTTATCAATAATTATTTAAATTATGAACTAAAGTCAATATTTAATTTACGGCAATCTGATATTTTTTTTTTATATAAATTTATTTTCATGCTTATTTAATTCTGTTGAAAAATTTACGAGACAAACAAATCTGTTTTATTTTAGTGGAACTTTAATCTCTATAAAACAAAGTATGAATAGATCTACATAGTTTGAATATCTATGTATCCATTTACCGAAATAAAACCAATTGAATTTTTTGTGATGCTCTTTTTTAGATCTATATTTTTCCTGCCTATTGTCTCACTCTAGCTGCCGATAAAATTCTCACCTGCCTTTAAAACTTTGAAACTCTCAAAAACTCTTATGGCATGTTAATAATTTGACAAACTAGTGTTAATCGAGTTTTGATTAATGATATCTTCTACGAAGTTTTGTGGATGTTTTTTTTAATTAAAATTAATAGTGATACAGTAGAGCGGCGGTTATCCGAGCCCTGACTAACCTAATTCCGGGTTAACCGAGGTAGTAAAAAATAAACAACGTACCGGTAAAAAAACGCACAGTTTTTAATCCTTATTAAATACTGACAATACAGTAATTTCAATGCTTTGCTAATCATCAATACAATGTTGTTAATGTTTTTTCACTAAATGTCGCATTGTTAAATAAAACTCAATCTCGCTGTGTTATGGCAATGTGCAGTGTAAACCAGTTAAAACCAGTAGTGTAAAAATAGAAATGGCGCACAAGCGAGTGAGTTCATTTAAACAGAAAACACTAATGGACTTCTTCAAAAAATATTTTGTATACTGGAACATGTACTGTAGCCTATGTATGTTTCTTTTATCATTTTCTTTTTGTATTTCATTTTCATTTGGACTTCAGTTTTTCATTTGATAATACAGTAGATGCCTTTTCATTGATTTCATCAGTTTACCGTACATTTCCTTCTCGATTTTGACCGAGTCCGTGTTATCTGAGTCTTTGCTTATCCTAGGTACCCTCAGTCCACATGACCTTGGATAATCGAGGTTCTACTGTATTTGGTAAAGTGATACCCTGCACGTGTTCATGTTTCAATTTCCTTCTTAGATTTTATGTATTATTACAAATTTAAAAGACAATACTTTAAAGAGTATTCTTAAAGGTACTATTCTTGAACCAAATAGGTATTAAGTTTCATTCTTTTTGTTTTAGATTTGGACTGTATGGGACCCCATTCGAAGCAGAGCTTTTTGATTTGGACCCTCCTGTTGCTGCTAAGTTTACATCAACTCCAGTTACGTATGCAACTGTAGTTGCTAATGACTCTTCTTGGGGAGGTGTTATGACTGTTGCTAGTGGTAGTGGGACTACATCTGGACCTGCTTCACAACCTTGGCTTGGACTTACAGAGCCTTTGGATTTAAGAGAATTGCTAACCATTCCATCTGGTACGTACATAGAACAATTTTAAAAAAAAACTTTAATAGAGAGTTTGTGTGTCCCTTTGAGTCAGTTTATACTTTATTTTTTCATACTTCCCCGACTCATTTATATGGTATAAAGTGATTTAATGACAAAATGGGACTGAATCTCTAACCATAACGTCAAAACGATAATAATTGAAATACAGTAGCGTGCCCTAATCCGGATAAACCGAAAAGGTCCCAGAACAAAATTATACCAAATTTTAGTAATGGAAAAAAAGAGAAATTGTTTTTTATGTAAACACTTGTACTATTAGATACAAAAACATGAAATTAATGATATACATACTGTATAATTTCAATTACTGTACAACAGAGCTACTTTAATTACTGTACAGTATAAACAACACTTAATTCTATTAAGTGGTAAAACAATCTTCACTTAAAAAGTAGTCAGTGATTTTCTTCTGTTGCAAAACAGTACTAAATCGACATGATGAAGTACCTTCAAAGAGAAACTAACCGAAGATATGAATGACTTTGATCCTCATGAAGCAGAAATGGCATCATTATGACAAATCCAGAATATTCTGAGAGAAAATGGATTCAACTGTGCTACTCTCAGCCTACCAGTTCCACCTGAAGTCGCGATTAAAAACCAATACAATCTGCAGGAACAAGCTGCTTTGGGCGTAGACATGTATAATAAGCTTAATTTTGAACAAAAGATGGTCGTTGATCAAATCTTAAATGCAATATCAGGGAATACAGAAGAGAAACTATTCTTTTTAGAAGCTGCTGGGGATGTGGAAAGACTTTCATAAACTTATGTATTTTGAAAATAATCCGAGGTCGAGGTCAAATTGCCTTAGCAGGTGCTTGGACTGGGATAGCAGCATTGCTTTTAGACAGAGGCACTACACTACAACGTTTATTTGGCCTTCTTGTACCCGTACTACCCTCATCGGTCTCGTCAATCAAGGCTATTCTCAGAGAAGCTTCTATAATTATAATAGACGAGTCTTCGATGGTGCCTGCTGCAGCTGTTGATTGTATAGACCATCTACTAAAAGATGTAATTAAGTGTTTCTACCCAGTATATGGACAAATGCACATGGGTGGTAAAGTAGTCCTTTTTGGTGGTGATTTTAGGCAGGTTTTGCCTGTGGTACCGTTGTCTGGTAGAATACAAATAATTGAATTTTGCTTTCAAAAAAGCAGAATTTGGAAATACATTACACTCATCCATCTGAAAAAAATATGCACGCAAATGATGGTGAAAGATTATTTTCTAATTGGCTTCTTCAAATAGGCAATGGAACATTAATAAGTGACAGAGGATCAGATTCTATTAACATTCCTGAACATTTTATAATTTCAGAGGATTTACTGATCAGGCATGTCTTTGGCGACTCAATAAATGAGGAGATTGCTAGACAATATTGCAATCATGTTAATATTGCGATAGAATTAATGATGATGTTTTAAATTTAATTGAGGTGATTTCAAAGGGTATTGCAGTGTGGATGAAGTGGTATCAGACGATGCAAGCGAGAAATTAAACATCCCAGTTGAGTATATAAATTCTATAACTCCTTCAGGAATGCGACCTCATAGACTAAAGTTAAAATGTGGTACAATTGTTATGCTAATAAGAAACATGAATATGGGTTCTGGTTTAGTAAATGGAGTGCGAATGTTGGTGTTGGAAATGTATGACAAATGTCTAAAACTAGAAATAATAACAGGGTTTGGAAAAGGTACTATAATTTTCTTACCAACGATAAAAATCATTTCAACAGACCCTACCATGCCTTTCCATATGACAAGAGTACAACTTCCAATACGGATATCATTTGCTGTAACAATTAATAAAGCTCAGGGTCAAACCTTTGACAAAATCGGCATTACTTACTGTCACCAGTTTTCACACATGGCCAGCTATATGTGGCCTTTAGCCGAGTAAAAACACCTCAAGATGTAAAAGTAGTCATCAAAAAGACCAGTGAACAGGGAAAGGACAACTGTGGATATTACACAAGGAATATTGTTTTCAAAGACGTTTTGCTGTAATACTTTGTTTATTAAATAAAGTTTTCAAAATGACTACATAGTTTATTTCACGTTATGTACCAGTAACTGAACATAAAAAGCCCCTACCAGCCACTAGTTTTCTTTATTTTGACTAATATGACCATCCCCCTGAATTATCTCTGTGCATTGCAAACTCACCCTGTATATGAATACATATGTAAAAGTGCAATAAAACAAATATTTTTCCTGTTTCTTCAGACACCGTGTCTAAAAATACCAACACAAAATTGTCTTAACTGCAATTTTTTAAGCCTTAAAAGCTATGAATTATACTTGAATTTTCTCTTCCATTTGCACTGTAAATCCTGTGTGTGTATGTTATTGGTAAATATAAAGTGATATTTCTGTAGCCTATGTACTTTGTGTCAATTAAAATAATTTGTCTTCTAGGGTCATCTAACAATTCAGATGTGAAAAATACAATATCCTATACATGCTTAAAAGGGTTACCAGCCAATCATTACATGAAAGGTCTACTGGAAGTTGAGCCTCTTCATTTTACTTGTCATGCAACTAGTGATGGTACTAAACTAGAAAAGTTGGATTCAGGCAAGTCTTTTTAAATTATTCCTTGTTAAGTTATCAGAAATGTAATATTCAACTTGGAAAACAAATCACGTTGTAATGTATAAGTTGCTAAGATATAAATAAATATAGCGATGGAAAATAAGTTTAATTTATCTGTCAAAGATAATTTATTAATCATAACTAGATCTTTATTTTTTTTAAATTCTTAAGCCTCAGAAATTAGTGAAGAGTTTATTAAAATAAAAGTTTAAGAGTGTCAGTAATAAAATGTAAGAAAGATAAAAAATATAATACACATTTGATACTTTTTCTGGGGAGATCTTTGCGTGCTTCACATGCCAACTCTCTTGCTACCTCGCCAAACATATTTTATGATTTCTTTTTAATATTGCTGTAGGATTAATGATAACCTTAAAGCTAATGTGTTAAGTAATATAAAAGGTTTAAATCAAATTATTAAGTTTATGATATAACAGGTCTTATATTAAAGATTAAACAGAACCAATATGATTTGCTACCTAAAAAACCTATCCTAAAAATTAGAATACAAATTTATTTCAAAGTATGAAAACAACTGTTAATTGAATTTGCACAAATAAATTGAATAGCTACACGACAGGATTTTTAGAGGTGTTAGAGTAAATACTATTATACCAATACTTAACATTTTCAATCAGCTGAGCTATATATTTTTAATGGACAAGATCATGTATTTTTTAGCTTTGTAATTGCCTACACCTTATTTTCAGTTATTTGTAAATTAAATTTTTTCCCCTCACCAACTTGAGGTAATACACTTTAGATACATTAATGATATACAGTAGAGTCCCACTAATCCGAACTAATTGGGACCGAACACTGTTCGGATTAGCGGGAATTTGAAATAGGCGAATTTCATAAATAATATCAACATATTGACATGTTAATGGGTAAATAATGTGCAGGGTCATCTGCTAACGTCAGCTCTATACAGCTTTGATTGGCTAATGAACAGGTTCAGTGAAAGTTGGAAAAAAATGCATTTTCTTCGATGACTCATAGCGCCGAGACATGACCTACCCCTCTCCCTCCCGCGTTTCAAACAAATTTATGAATCGCTGCACTGAGCACTAGTCTAGTCGTATCTAGTTCAGTGTTTAGTCTAGGGGAGTGTGGAAAACTGTGTGCGCTTATTGCAAATTTATTATAAATCTTTGTTCCGTGAGTGTTGAGTTACTTTACTTTTTTATTTGTTCGTAGTCCTTGACGTCAACTGTTAAGCATTTAACATGGCAAGTAAACAACGTCATGCTTCGTGTACTTTAAAAGAAAAACTTGAAGTGTTAAAAAGATTGGACAATGGTGAAAGTACTACTAAATTATCACGAACTTCTTTTTGATTTCTCTTGTTTTTTAAGTTTAAAAAATAGGTATTTTTTCTAAACTCTGTTCGGAATAGGCGGATTTTTGGATTAGCAGGACTCTACTTTATAGTCAGTAAATGCTTGGATTTTACCTAATTTTAACGACCAGTTCAAATTATCTACAAGGACAAGATTAGCGTTTCTAAAGGCAGATATATTTTTTAAAAAAAATTATTTTGCTTTGTTTATTACTTTAATTTAGAAAACTGATAGTAAATTATATTAGCTGTCAAACTGAAAAGTTCCATGTTATTGTCATAGAGATTGTACAAGTTACTAAAACTCAGATTGATGAGTTTTCTTTAATTAAAAAAAAAAAAAATAGTTTAATTCTAATTTGGAACATCTGTATTGGGATCATCTTAACCATCGGGAAGTGATTTAGTAATATTGCAAATGTTTGTGGTGTGTGATTCATGAATCTTATAAGCACCTAATAAGGAAAGCATGATAAAGAAAGAGCCATTGAAATATTTATTTATGTTACAGCCATGTCAGTAACACTATTATATTTTGTTTGGTAAAGGTAGTGGCAATGGTTCCCTTATCAACTTTCTTGACACGGCTACGATACCGTTAACTCCAGTCACACCAGTGGCAGGGACAAATAATGGGCCAAAGAACACGCAAGAAAATGATGATGTATGTATATATTTGCTTCTTTAAATGAACAATAAGATAATCAACCATTCCTTGTTAAATTCTGTTTCCTTATCTAAACATGTAAATTTTCACATGAACTTACTCCGAAAATATACATAATTTCTTTTTAGTTGTGTACTTTTTAATAATTCAAAATTTCAAAATTAGTATGAAAGTAATATATTTTATAATTCTAGAGTTATTTCTCTTAATATATTTTCAGGGTGGCTAGCAACAGGGAAAACCTGGAAAAGTCAGGGAATTTTACTTTTCTGGAAAAATCAGGGAAAAGTCAGGGAATTTTGGTTAAGGTCAGGGAAAAATAACATTTCTAAGGAAAATAGTTAAAAATAACTATTTGAAATCATAGATTAATACAATTTTTAATTGAGAAAATAAACATTAAAGATAAGATGAACTTCTACATTAAACAATAAGAAAACTACAACTTCTGATATGTGAAACCCATTGTCGGCAAGTTACGGGGGAGTGATTGTGGCAGCTTGTTTCAATGCACTTGCCGTGTTATGACCTTGAAACATTTCTCTAATATACTGTTTCTAAAAATGTTAGTTTTATTATTAAATGTTTTTGAAAGTGGGTATTTTCATATCAATTAATTAAATATTTAATACAAATCAGTAATCGGTAGTTGGATTACAAAAATCAGTTAGTTATTTCTTTTGTTATAATATAATAAAATATATTTTGACTAATTCATTGTTTAATTTAATATTTATAGTCATAAATGTGTAATTTGCAACTGGTGGTGGTTGGTACAGTAACGTAGATAGTATTGAATATTTAACTGTTATAATATTACCGTGTTTAATTAAATATTTAATTAATTCACTAAAAATTGATTCACTTACCAAAATAATTTGAGTGATTTACTAAAATAAAATTAGCATGGTTTTGTTTGTGCTTTTTTCTAAGATTGGTCAGGGAAAAAGTTATTTAGTCAGGGAAATGTCAGGGAAAAGTCAGGGAATTTCAAAAGGTCATATCACTAGCCACCCTGATTTTCAAGTTGAGTATTGTTTTAATATATAGAAACACATTTTCTGTATGAAATAGTTTATAAAGCTTGGAATTTTCCTTTTCTTATATTTTGTTAAGAGCTGAATAGTTTGAATAATAATATTCAAAATTAGTTACAGTATTTGCAAGCTTGAACTTGTTACTAGGTTATGTTCAATAAATTATAAGAACAAAATTAATGATTTTCTTCTTTTTTAACTTTGTTAAAAGGAAGGCCAAGGAACTTTGGCATGGCAACAACTAGTTGTGACTCCTCCGCAACATGTTCTTGTGATAGAACGAATGCATTCTGGGGCTCGCCGCTTTGTTGTTCTAGATTTGGGTGCACCCGTATTATTGACTGATCTCATTGTACCAGCTTGTTCTGAACTATTGTCACTTTCAATTGATTTTTGGTGCCGTGCAGAAGAAGTGGATGCACAACGCTTAGTAGTTGCTCCTGACATTTCTACAAAAACTTTAATCATGAGTGACATTCAACCTCCACCAATTGTTAGATTTTTAAAGGTGTGTTATCAATGATTTACAAGTTAGTAAGTCTGCATTTTTTTTAGTGGATATTAAAAAAGTGATATTTTTACCAAGTATTTGTCAGTAGTCTTTGAGAATCGTAGGCTTATGGTTTTTCATTTAGAAATTTTTAAGTGCTATTATTCACTTTATAATATAGGTTTTAATTTTACAAGACTTTTATGATTGGAGAATGTAATTAAAATTCTAAAATTAGTTGGAAAGAAATAGTCTTGTATGGGTTCAAGTTATAAAAAAAATAATAATATTTAGAAATAAATAATAATTTTGTATTGCAAATGATCTTACTTAAGAATTTACAATCAGCCTACTTCTAGTTAAAGCTATTACATTTTTGTGTTTATATGTCTTTTATTTTGTTAATTTAGATAACAACTATAGGAAGGTATGGAATGAACACTACAAAGTGCAAAATTCCTATTGGATCATTTTATGGTCATATTTTGGTATTTCCTGGAGAAGATTATGCAGAAAAAAATCAAGTCAACCCTCTGAACCCTATAAATTTTCAGGTATGTCTATCAAATATGTGAGACAGGTTTTAAATACTGAACATAAGTGACTTTTATGTTACATAAGTTAATTGTTTGTGCTTGTAACGCAATGGTTACACAAAAATTTACTTAAAAATATAAAGATTTCAGTTAAAAATTCAAAAATACAAAATAAATATTCATGAGCAATGAGAATTGAATTAATTATTATCAATTAACCCTTTCAGACCCAGTGTCCTCTGCAGAGGACATCATATTTAGTGCATTTTCTATTTTTTTGTAACATTGTTTGAGCATTTTAAACCCAATGTCAAGCACAAAAATAACTATGAAGGAATAGTTCTTTCCGTTTCTAACTTGTCTCTAACTTGTAAATGACTAACTTGTAAAAGGGTAGATTTGTCAGTATTTTTTATTAAAAGGGTAGCATATCGTTTTAAATTAATTACTTAACTTAATAAGAACTGATCTAAGTTATTATTATAAACCTCTCACACATACAAATTTGACAGATTCAAACTTAAGAGCAACCAAGAAAACTTCCTACAACCACTCCTAGATGGTGCTGATAAACTACAACCAAGAAAACTTCCTATAAGCACTCCTAGATGGTGCTGATAAACTATCTTTTACTTTACACGTAATATTTATACCGATAGTAATGTAACTGAAGTTTTGTTAATTTGTCAGTTTTCTTTGTCAGACTGAAGCCGTAGTCTAGTGGTAACGTAGCTTCTTTCTGATCACAAGATGCTGAGTTCGAATCTAGGCTAGGGAGACCAGATATCTAATCATATCTGTGGTTTGAGGGTAGGAGGGCGGAAGTAAAGCAAACGGTGGTTGGCTCGCTTCCAAGCTGACAGGATATGACTAGATATCTGGTCTCCGGCTGGGGCTGTTTTGCATAATTTTACTAAGGTATATATTTACTAAAAAAAAACCAGTAAAAAAAATAAAAAAATATTTTTTACCTTAGTTAACTTTAGTTAGTCACAAAAATAAAGAAATATATAGTTTTTTTCAAATTCCTCAAAGGGTTAAAGTAAAACCCGATGTACATTGTAATGTACGGATTTATATCTTTTATACTTTTTTTCAAATTCCTCAAAGGGTTAAAGTAAAACCCGATGTACATTGTAATATAATTTTTTTTACTTCCAAATTTAATTCGGGTCTGAAAGGGTTAATATTCAAATATTATTTAGAATGTTTCGAGTAATTGAAATAAAAAAGTTCAAAATGTAAACAGAGCAGACGACAACTTAAACATGATTATTCAAGATGGCTGACCTGTGCCATTTGTATCACTATTCCTATTCCATATTTCATGTTATCATTCTCTGTGAGCTCACTGTCACAGATACTTTTGTTTCGTCTACACGGCTGGCCACTTGCGATAGATAGATCGACCCAATTTGCCGCCGAAAGTTATCTTCAAAAAGGCAGGCATGTGTCATTCTCTATTACGTAAAATTGTATTATATTAAAATAACACTTTAAAGTTTTGGATTCAATTATAATGGAATTTGAATATCAATTGAAAGTTTGTCGAATACTGATTTTTATTGTTTAGTTACGCATATTAAATTTTACCTTTTACAAACAAAAGTGACAGACAAAAGTATTATTCATGTGAATTTTTTATAATTAATGCAAAACTAAAAATATTCCAATTGAAAAAATGCAGACAAATTAAAATTAAAAAAGAAAACCCAAATGTATTTTAATACTTTCAATAAAGTTTGATGTTACCATATATGGGTTTCCAATTTACCTTAACTACAAGTAGTTCTAACACAATTTACACTGTTAAACAACCTCACTATTGATCGATGATCGTAGAGCTCCTCTCTACTTTCAATTCTTCCAAACTCGTAGATGTAATTGTTTTCGCCATACTAGGCTATACAGAGACCTTTCACTAACTACGTCAAACACACAAGTCACTTGCACATGTAGATAATAAACTGTTTAGTTATACTCTTGTATAATCAAAATTATAAAACAGCAGCATAATTTTCAATGCCTGAAAACTGTTTTTTAAAACAAGAAAATTCAGTAATTGTTATCCAATAACGATGCAACGCATTCATTCACACTGGAGTCTACTGTTTATTATTTTACGTGAAGGGCTATGTTTAGAACGTATGTATTTACCAAACACTCAAACTTCTAAAATTGCCTAATTGTGCATGCACACTGTGCGTGTCATATTTTACATTAATTAACTTCAGATATAATTCTTTACATTCTGCTTTCAAAGTTTTAAATGTCTTTAGATAGTTTGCTCAACTGCCACCTGTGAGATCCATTGTTATTTTTTAAACATACAGTAGATCCGCGGCCTGGCTAACCAATTTCCAGGTTAACTGAGGTAGTCAAAAATAATGAAAGTTCGGTTTGCTGTCGATGCATGCGTTAAAGTAAATGCGTAAAATGAAATCTGCATATGGCGGCAAATGTACTGTACTTATATTATTCACAAACTGTTTCGTCAAAAATGGTTCCGGAAAGTAGAATAATTTAATACAGTAATTCCAATGCTTTGCTAATCATCAATATAATTTTGTTAATGCTATTTCACTAAATGTCACATTGTTAAATAAAACTCAAACTCGCTGTGTTATGACAATACAATATGCAGTGTAAACCAGTAGTGTAAAAACAGAAACGGCGCACAATCGAGCGAGCTTCGTTAAACAGAAAACACTTATGGAATTCTTCAAGAAATCATTTTTTTAACTGGAACATGTACTGCAGATGTATGGCTTTTTATCATTTTGTGTTTTATTTTTATTTGGATGTTAGTTTTTCATTTGATAAAACAGTAGATGCCTTTTTCACATCTTTGACCACGTTTTTATTGATTTTATCAGTTTACCATATTTCCTAAACGATTTTTGACAGAGTCCATGTTGTCCGAGTTTTTACTTACCTCGGTCAATATTATTTCGGATAACCCAGGTTCTACTGTACAAGGAATTTGAAACGGTTTCTTAATCTAGCTAGTTAGTGAACAATTGACAATGTTATTGGAAGAGATGTGTACCATTGTCTATCTTCACAGCTTTTGTTGAAAACTGTAATTTGTTCTAAACTCTATCTACTATTTATTTTAGTAGTATTACTTTATCAGATTTGTCAGTTCTATTGTCACAGTTTTATTTTGAACAGTGTATATTCAGAAATTAGTGTTGCATTAGGATAAATGCTGATTAGTGCAAACTGTTGAATTGAAATTTTAAACAATTTAATTATGATATTTCCTTTTTCTATCCTTTTATACACTAACCAGAAACTTAGAAATTATAATTAGCTACTGCATTATAATTAGTTTCAAGAAAATGTTATAATTCGTTTGGTATCATTTTTATTCTTAGAAAAAAAAGTTGGTAGGCCAATTTTAGCTTGTGAACTAATGCACAAAAGATAAAGGAATCAAGCTATACAACTAGGAACCCGGCTAGGGGTACATCTTCAGCCTGCAGTATACTAATAATTTCAATGACAAATTGTTGTTGTTTTTTTAAAGGTTTTGGTGTACCGGTAATGAAAGTTTTGTTCTCTTTTTTGAAGTGTTTGTTGGTGTGATTTTGTTGTTTTACATTGAGGTTGACGGTACATCGTAAAACATATTAGTGCTGAAAAACCTAAGTCTTGCATTAATTCCATTGAGAAGAATTCCAAACTTCATTCACTTCATTGATAAAAAAGGAAACAATGTTATAAAAGCAAAATGCTATTTACGCATTTTTTTAAAACAATTATATTAGTAGGTCTGATTGTGCGGGTGCTCTTTTTCGCAAAATGTTTCCTGACAGCAAAATTGCTAAAAAATATGGTACAATACAAATACAACTCTATAGTTAGGTAATTATCAATGTAAAATGTTGATACAATCTTTAGTTTACTTAAAATAACACCATTTTGTATGTAAACGATAGCAACCAGAACAATGCAAAACTTTACCCCAAAACATACGTATAATATGTGGTTACGTATTTAAACATACTAGCTGACCCGTGCCAATATTTCGCAAGTTCGGAGTAGGCCTACATTTACCTGATTTAACACGTTGATTTAATTCAGTTAATTAAGTTTATTTATTTACATTGGTTTATAAAAATAACAGTTTCCCTATACAATCTTACAGTGTAAACAATCTAACTAACAGCTGTCATGCTAGTTAAACAGATGGTTAGTAGATGGCGCCTTTCATTAGGAACATACAGAGTATAATATAAAAGTTTTTAAAATCAATTTTTGTTATTAAAACATGAATTTTAAGCTGTTTGTCTATTTTTCCCGTGTAGTGGTTAAGGAAAGCTTTAAAATGATGCCTCATTCATGTAATTTGATGATGTATTAAGGAAGTTATGGCGTACCGACAAAAAAATAGTCTTGAGAAATAATATATGCGATTAGTGACTTTTAAATTAAATATGGTTTATTGTCTGTGCCTTATCTTACAGGTAAAGCTACAAGACTTAGAATTTGAGAATTTCTTTTATATAAATAAAAAATATACCATTGGACAACTGCATTGCGTTTAGCACAACAATGCTCTAGCAATTTTAGGCAAAAAAAAAGTGGTGGCGTTGTGGTGTGGTCCTTTGTCCATTATATCCCAGTGCTGTCCTTATGGTGGTGCATCATCCTTTTTGGTTGTTGGTTGAGCTTTGTAACGTGCTGCCACTATGCAAGCCGTTTACAAACAAATTTATTAATGAAAAATAAAAAAAAATGAAAAATAAAAGTTTAATTTTGACAAAAATATTTCTAAGTTATTTTTAAATAAAAAAAAAAAAAAAATACCTTTACTGTGTAACAATTATTTATTATATCCTATCTTCAATCCATTTACCTTTTTTATTTAATTAAATTATCACTTCAAAATATTACAACACCTTATTCCCTTATTCAAAACATAAACAATCAAACATAACCCCAAAATTGAAGTTAGTTCATACTATGATCACATCTGTGACTAACACAGGTGATCACTAAATCTCTGTTACACATATACTTTTTATATCTGTGACTACAGTTCTTTGGTTACAAATGGACTCGTCCAGAAGCATAGCCGCCATGTTTGCCACATGCCATCTTTGCCTCCAAATCGTCTCCTGTTCACCAAAGACTGTCGCCATTTTGAATTACTTATAAGAAACTTAAACTGAATTTATTATTATCACAGGGTTCACTTACCATAAAGTACTTCTGGAAAGGAGGAAAACTCAAATTAAGAAGTCATAGTAGTTGGCATTAATATTTTAATTTACCATTTTTATTTTAGCAAAAAACCACACATAAATAAGTTAAATTAGGTTGGCAAATCATTATTTTGGATTAGAATCATACACGCATTCATACACAAATTATTAATTATTTTATCTCAAAATTAAAACTAATAACAAAAGATTCGATTGCAGACTTAAATTGAAATGATTTATTACTTGCGAGCTCTCCTTTTATAGTGCACTTTAAGAATTTTAATATTACAAAATGAATTTACTTTAACACATGTTTTAATTTATGAAAATTTTAATTTAAAATGATTTTATACTTGATGAATTGTTTAGCCTCTTTAATCGTTGAATTTAGTTCATGATGTACGGATAGAACTCACTCCGAAAACACTGTTCGTTTCTTTATACAAATCACTGAGTTAGCCCGCCATTACTTGTTCTTTGTGAAAACCACGCTGGTTTTTCGAAGTTTGTTTTTAGTCAATATCTTTACTTACGGACGTCCGAATTTCACTATTTTACGCTCAAACATGACTACACTGTCTCTATAATGTTTTAGAAATGTTTAAATTGCATTTCTAACAGAAATAACGCACTTCGCCATACTTCTGCAACAATATACTTAGCACATTACAAATAGGTCTGTCCAACAGAACGTCTCTGATGTAAGTGAAGCTGTACATGGCTTCCGCTTGCCACATCATGCGACCATGATGTCATGTCACGTGGTCTCTCTCCACCAATCATAATTGTTATTGCTTGTTGACTGAGCACCACCTCCCAAAGTTGCTTCCGTTTCTAGGTTGAAAACTCATTTCCCTTTTGATGTACATCCGTTGTCAAGGCTATGTTATGACAGCGACTCTGTTTTATTTCAACAAAATATATTTAATTTCTATGTAACTTTTATTTATGTTCTATTGTACTGCAAATCACTTTTTTATGGTTAAAAAATATTGAAATTTACTTTGTCTGCAATCCCCCTTTGAATTTCTATGTTCATTAATATTATGAAATAACTAAATCTTTTAAATTAGGCTAAATGTCCAAACTTTACCTTACGACCCCTTTTACGTTATGCTACTATTTTAATGTTTAAAAACCCTGAAACTCACATGTATTACAGCTTTCGGTCCTCATGTGCATTGTCAGAGTAGTAATGGTGGTTCTTCATGTAAGGTGGTAAAACAAGGAATTGTTTAAAAACGTTTATTTAAACATTCCAAACATGCTCTCTGCTTGCTCAATTGTATAATATACTAACTGAAATGTATAAGGCAAAGGCAAGAATAGTTCCCCTTAGAAATGAGTCTACTCGCGGCGCCATAATTTCCATCATTGTTGGTTTCTTCCAACAAGCATCCCCCCCCCCATTTTAACTACAAACTCTGATGATCTCAACAAAATGTATATATAGTCAATATAGCTTGCTCACTGTCAGTGTGAACCCATACCTATCCTTATACTATTACTTACATTATTATTACTACAAGGTACCTGCCGCAGTCAAATTTTTAAAAGATGAAATTGAAAATTCAATTGTATTGGGTTTGCTTATGCCATTTAATAAGTTTAGCAGCTAAAAAGGGAGCTAACTTTACCGGTTAATGCAGAAGATTTTATTATCACCATATATTACTACCTCCAAAAGAGTTAAAAAAAGAAGGAGAGTTTAATTTGTGTTCAAAATTACATGATACTGATCTAAAAAAATATCAAACATATTTCTATTCTTTTGTTATTACGAGGCTCATTTGTAAATAGGATCCTGGAACAATGGGCCCCTGTTACCAATGTTTTAGTAGATGTTGATAAACCAAAACCACATTCCCAATCAAGCAATTTAGACAGTAAAAAAGCGCTATCCAAAAAAAAGGCACTGAAAAAATGTAAATTTTTACCTTAACAAAAACATTAAGATAAACGAGTCACAAATTATTAAAAGTGATTCCTCAAGTAGCAGGCCTAGTTATAAATTTGTCTTGACAAGAGAGATTATTTATGTTCCTGTCTTCTAATTGAAATCATTCTGTTTGCTTCTTTCTTCAATATATTCTGTCAATTTTTGAAACACCAAATATTATGTATATATATTACAGACTTGAGAACCACAAATCCATGTACTTCATTCTATTTTAACATACATTCAAGAAATAGAATAAGTTACCTCTCTGGAAAAACATTGCAAGTGCCATTTTACAAAAACGGGAGAAATGTGTTTGTTTTCAGCAATGACGCTGCAAGGAACGTTGTTCCACTACGTGCTAAGTTTAGTTACCCTTAAATCCACTTTCTAGTTTGAAAATCTATCGACAGACTGCAGCACGTGATAGAGAAGCGTACAATGAACGTTTTTCCAACAAAACATCACTTGTTAAAAATTTGGCGCTTGCAATGTTTTTTTGGGGAGGTATTTAATTATCAAAATTTGTTAAACCTTCTGTCATTATGTTGGTTTCATCGATATTTAAGTTTAATATCATTCAAAAGAGAAGGCTGTTTAAGCATTAAAAGTATACACAATTTATGTGAATAAATCAGCACACACATTTATCACCCATTTATTTGAATTTATCAGAAATTCAAGCAGCATACACTTGCTGTAGTTTGTTCAAGTGGCTATTTAAAAAATTGTGTTTATATAGGCCTAGTTATATATTTTAAAACTATATACTCTGTATTAAATACTTTTACACATGTTTGATTGACTATTTCTCACTTTGTTGAAATAATATTGTTATTATTCAAAATAAATTGGATTGATATAAATCTCTGTATTTGTCAAGATTTAAAGCTGACATATTACTTATCTTCATTGTTTTTTTGTAGAATCAACTTGGGGTCTTGTCAGCATTGTTTGAAGATATTCAGTGCCGATACTCTCTGGCATCAACTAAGTTAAAAGATCTACTCACACCGCTTCTTACTTCAGAAATACCAAATATAGAACATATGCATCACTATTTACGTAGAGGCAGTGATCCTCAAAATAAATTCAACACAGTTACAAATCAAGAAACTCATAAAATCATTTCAGCATATCAGGTATTCTTTAAACTAGAATTATCTATACTAATATTATAAAGAGGTCAAATTTGTTTTTTGTTTGTTTATTTGTTTGTATGCGAGGGTTAATCTCTGGAACTACTGAAAAAATAGTTTTATTAATAAAAAAGCTGCTCTATCCCTGAGTAACATATGCTATAATTCATTTTGATAAAAACATTTTTTTATTTCAATATTTGTAAATTTAGTCGGAAACAATTCTTAGGTTAGGCCTAGACTGATGAACCAACCTATTACCATTGCAACCAATGTAATAAAAAACAGATGTTTGCTCCAATATTTCCATTAAGAGCTGATTTCAAACTTTGAAGCAATTATTTTGTATTTATAACATTTAGGGTAGGTTTTTATAAAGTGTAGACCTGAGCCTTGCTGTCTCTTTTAACCTTTATTATAACTGATGTTATAAAATATACGAAATAATTTGATTTGAACATTTAACATTATTTACCATCTTAGCTTTTTGGTTATTATTAATCCTACACCTGTGTATATAAGGTTCCAACGGGGTTGGCGTGCGGGGCACGCATTGGTTTCTCCTAGTATATAAATATAGTAATTTGTTGCGTAAGAAATGTTCCAGTTAATAAAATAATGAAAAAGTGTTAAACTATGAAAAAGGCTAAACTACAAACAAAAATATTAGTGGGAACATATTTATAAACTATTGTTCACCAATCGAACAATTTCCATGTAATTACAGACTGAAAATTTTTAAATTTTATTATACTTTTTTAGTCATTTATTTCTATAAACTTTCTACGTTAGAATATAAATTAAATTACAGAGAAAGGTAAACCATCATGGGTACAAGGTCTAATTATGCGTGAGATTTAATCTAGTATCAACATGAAAGTATAAGACGAGTTAGCAAGTGAGAAAAAACACAAGAAAAACTATTACAATATCAATAGAAAATAAGAATGCAATTATTACAAAACAGATACACTTAATAAGTAATAAAAAAAATATACAGTAGACCTGAAATAGCAGTTCACCTGAAATAGCAGCTTGCCTAACACCATGACATTTTTTCCACCAGTGAAGCCAACCTTCACTTGCTTGGAATTTGTCTTCTTCACCTCCCAGTTTTTGGTGCAACTGAAAAGCTTTTTCTTTTATGATATGGCCTGAAAGTGGCGTCTTATGTCTTTCTGTTACGAAATAGAATGAGTTGCCAACAAATTAACAATAGCAGAGTTGCACAATTGTGTATTATAGAGTAGGTATTTGTAGTTGTGTAAGTAGAACTTATGTAAAATAGCTGAGTGGTGTTTATAAGTAAGCCATCATAGGAGTACAAAGACAAAACAGGGAACCTGAGAGGGGGGAGCAGAAGTTTTAAGTAGAGAGACATAAGGGTAGGGTGGGTGGGTTTTTTCCCATGAGGTGAGCCAGCCTAGGTCAGGGCAAGGGAGCTGAGCTGTCAGGTTGACGGAGCCACCAGGGCAGAGTGAAGCTGAGGACACAGTTTGAAACTAAAGGGACAATTGTTTTATGAAAATTCTGGGTTAAAATCAGTTTCGGTGGGTTGATTTATTGGGAGAGTTATTTAAATATTTTTAAAATATTAATATTTGGGGAGTAGAAATTAGTATTCAGTTTTGCCCTTAGTGTAAAGTTGTAACATCGGCAACTCTGAGAAGAGTCATATAGTAAATTTTAACAACATTATGTTTTTTGAGAGCCAATATAATTAACTGAAATGAGATGTTTAATTTAAAGAAATTATAATTGTAAATTTATTTAAGTTTATGAGAGCCAAAATAATTAAATATAAAGATAACTTTACTTAAAAAACAATAATTACTTGTTTAAAGTTGAATAAGGATAGATAAATAAATAAACAAATAATAAACTTTTATAATAAATTTTAATTATATAACTTATAAACTTATATATGAAATATAAAACAATAACTTTAATAATGAGTTTACATATATTTGAGAAATGATTAAAATATAATTTCATAAGTAAAATATTAAAAATAATATAATTTAAACGTTTATATAACATATTTTCAATAACGATTTTCATATAAAGAATATACATTATATAGCATCAGAGTTTCACATGATCCTTTGAATAATAATTACATGAGCCACAGATGAAACAAAGAGTAATATAAAATAAAAAACTTATATAATGTTTTTGATAATGTATTTTTATAATTGGAATTGTATAAAAACTTTATATAATAGTATAAAACTTCGTATTATGACCTTTAATAGTGACCTAAATTAAATAAACAACGAGCGACCTTAAAAAGACATTGTAATGAAAGGAACAATAATATTATATACACTATATGAAGATAAAGACAACCATGGCAGTGAAATAGAATTAGAAGGCAGTAGAAGGTATATCCGTGAAGAAGGAAGTTGCTTTAAGCGTGCTGGGGTCCTCTATCCTTTACCATCAAAATGTCGGACTGTATAGTTCTATATTGATTGACTCCAGTGAAAAGTGTTTGAGATGCGGAAATTCGTCGATTTTTATAAAATAAAGAGGTTTGGTGTGAAGCCATGAGTGGTATTTAAGTGACAATCATTAAAGTTTATTGGATATACATGGATTAATAAGTTTATAGTGACATTTTAAAATACATGCTATGGCCTAGGCATAGTCTACAGTGAATCTAACACGAGGACTTATAAAAGGGAGAAATCGTATAATACATGGAACGGTGCTCATTCATCTTGGAAGAATAAAAGAAGGGTGTATATTAAAATTATAAACAGTGTAATAATTGTGCGCATTTTAAAGAGTGACAGTTATGTAAAACCATGGTAGTGCGTCGTAATTAAAATCAAGGTCACAACGGAATTTAAGGTAGTAAAATGATCATTTAAACACTGTACATTGTAAATTTGGTAAAGATTTTTTAATTTTCTAAATTCTAAAGTTAAAATTGGCTCTTTAGGTATTTTAATATTATGTTTCATTGTAAATTTTGGTATGATTTGTGTGGTAAATGAATCTTGGAAGTATGTGTGAATAAATTCATATATTCATTGCTAACACGTCTCAGACTGCATTATTTTGCCATATTTAGTCCACAGTACTGTTTTATGTTGCCGTATCCACGACTCGAGGTTTTTAAATTGGTGTTTTATGATAATTTTTATAAGCTAGGGTCTAAGTGTAAAAATGAAGTCACACCTAAAAGCGAGGGAACTCTTTGTAGATTAATAGGTCAGTAGCTATCTTGTGACGTCAGCCCTAACCAATGATTGTATGGAGTTTATAACCCAACAAGGTAAACAAATATTAAGGTTATGTTATTGCATTGTTTTAAGGTTATGTTTTTGTTTTGATTTGAAGTTAATGATTTTTCTTTGTATTATTATAATTATTTAGATAAGTTTAAATTGCAGAATAAATATATTGAGCATAATTAAATTATAAATTACATACAATCAATATTTTTAATTAAGAAAATAAATTTTTTCAATTTTAGAGATTTTTTCGTTTCCGATAATTTTTTTTATTATTTTGAAATGTTATCATGTGTGTTATATATATATTTTTGTATCCGGTAAAGTTACAAAGTAAACGGCTTAGACGCATGTTTACTGTAATTAATTATCACATAGTGTAGAATTAAATGCATGTAGTACCATTAAATAAAATATATGTTTATATAGGCTTGAGCATAATGTATGTTGTATGTTTGTAAACCTCTCATTAAAATTAGATCCAAGCGAGTAGCCCCTCTGTACTATTTCCTGTCAAAAGTGTCTTTGCAGAACACGTAGTTTCTGTTCGACTGTGCACACATCACGTTTCCTTTACTAATTTTAGTCTTTCAGAATCTCTTAAACATCTTAATCGCAACTTAATAAACTGTATAAAATACACTTTAACTTTAAAGTTAAAAGAAATACAGTAATCAACTTAAAATCACACGATTAAAAAGTACAGTAAAGCGAACAGTCCGGTAGTATTGTAAGTCTATCAACTGAACATGTGTGAGGCGCGTAACTCAGACAGAAAACAAACTATGTGGTCGGATAATCCGAGGATTCCGTTCCTCGAAGGTTGGATAATTGAAATTCTACTCTATACAGATCCCTTACAGCTAAGGCCGAAATCCTGTGATCAGAATATGAGCTATATCTATTAAATAAGGAGACTGTGATTCCACCTCAAAAACAAATCTAATCATCCAACTCCCCCTGTGTAAATTACATAACTATAAAATACATTTATTCAGTCTTGCCCTTATTGTTTATCTAAGGCTTGTTAGATATTAGATATTTGCATGACATAGAAAAAAAGTGAATTTGGAAGTTTTCTTTAACTGAGTTTATACATTTTATTTTTAGGAATGTGTTACATATCAGCATCAGCTGAACATAGTACATAGCGTAATAAGTCGCTTAGGAGGTGGTTCTCTTACTTCTCCCACCGCAGACTCTCAGCATAGCCTTGCAACTGCCTGTACAGATAAGCTGCGTGTTCTGGCTGAATGTTTACTTGATCTTATGCTTTACTTGGTTTATGAAATTGGCTTTATACCCAGAGTAAGTATTGACCTATTTATACACTACTTAAAGCCTTTTCAGGAATTTTTTCTAGTTTTATAGTCGCAAATATTATATTATATTGGTGACTGAATATGTGCGTAAAAATGAAAACTGTAAGCTAGTAACTGATTTTAGCATAAAAATAAACAAGATTGGATTATCTATAAAAAGCGACCTAGAGTTCATATGTTTATTTGAATGGCTTAAAATTGTAACATGGTACACTAAACAAAAAAAGTAAACCAATAAATGAAAAATTAAAAACTACACACATAGGAAAACATGAATAAGGCATAACAATAGCATTTTAATGTAACAAACCAGAACTGTGTATGTATGCAAGGGCAAAAAGAACTAATTTGCTGTTAGTTTTACAGTTTTGTAAGCTACAATATAATAAGAAAGTTACATGTAGGAAATCATAATAGATTCGCTTGTTAGACCTAATTTCATGAAGTATAAAAGTTTTAATATACTTTTGTATCATGTACTACCATAAAATTATCTTATTTTGTCTTGCATTGCAGCAAGTACCAACATCTTTGTATCAAAGTTTCGATCAGTCACTGTGTGAGAGACTCTTTCATTGGATATGTGTTAGTGAAGACACCCGAACACAACTCTCTACTTGTACATTGCTTGTTCGTATGTGTGGACTACAACCTTGGTGGGGAGATTTCATTGTTAACACTTTAACTCAGCTGTATTCGTCTCAACAAACCAACATTTTCCCTCAAGACAGGTATACTCATTAATTAATCTCAATAATTGTAATTTAAGAGTACGAGGATAGGCTAAAAAGTAATGCACACATGCATATAGAACAAAAGCAAATAGCAACGGGCAAAAAGTACATTGAAGCAAAATTCTTAAATCATATATTTATTTTTCAACATAGTCACATAGACTAACACATTTCTCCCAACCAACGTGTCAAAATTTTTTTCCTTCTGTCACTAAAAAATTCTTGATCCAAAGTCACTGAATCCAGGACTTGATAGCTGCTTTCACCTCTTCGTCCTAGGTGTATTATTTATTACCCTTGAGGTCTCTCTTGAGTAGAGGAAAAAAATAAAATTCCAAGGCTCAAGATCGGGGGAGTAAGGAGGGTGCTGAATCGGTTAAAACATCAGGTTTCACAGAGTGTGGACGAGTGTTGTCATGTTGCAAGATTATTGGTGCCAGGCTGCCTCTAACACAACAAACTTGATGTCGGAGGTGTTTTAGAGTCTCTATGTACCGAGAAGAATTTACCGTTGCGCTTCGTTCTAGATAATCGGTCACATAAACTCTGTGAGCATCCCAAAACACAGTTAAAAGAAGTTTTTTCGCAGATGGTTGTGATTTGAACTTTTTCACCTGAGGAGAAAGCGGATGACGATATTCTGCGCTCTTGTCTTTTCTCTTCCAGGTCGTAATGATGAACCCATGACTTGTCTACAAGCAAGTGTGCATTACTTTTCAGCCTACCCTCGTAGAAATAAGTTACTGTAATATGTTGAATGATCTTTTCTTACCCAACAAGAAAAATCAGTACTTTGCCAATCTAGTTGACAACAAGAATAGATATTTATTTGTTGCTTTTCCTTATCTCAATTTATTTTAAAACATCTATTAATTTTAAAAGTATAGAAATTTACTTTCAATCTTTATATTCATTAATTGTCCCGTCAGAACGAAAAGAAGATAAACAGAAGTCTTTCTAATGACTCATCACGGAAGATAAAAATTGATCATAGAATATCTCAATGTCTTTTAAATTGTCTTGCTCTTGAAAATAATATATCTAACCATGCATAAAAAAACTGAAGAAGGAAATTATGTTATGTAACTATCTTTTATTTGTTTATAAAAGTAACATACTTTCTTTTTTTATTTTAAGATTTGTCATTATTTTATAAAATGATTTGTATAATCAATTATTTTGTATATGTCAATAATTTATTTTTTGTAATATGTTTTAGAATATTTATATTGCTTGTGTATTTGGGACGCAAAGCTTTATATGGAGGAGCAAGTCGTAGCACTATAATGGATAGTGTACTTAAGACTTTATTAAAACAACTTTCACCTCTAACATCTCAACATCACACTTCAGGTTTCCTTAGATCAAGTATGGATTTAGCTCTTATAGGTTGGCTTCTACTCTTCCTATCACAGTGCCTTGATTCTAATAATACTTCAACTACTTCTACCAATGATGAAAATCTTGAAAAGAAGAACTATAAAGGCCATGGTAATAAGTTTTTGAATTTTGCTCAGTATTTTCAAGTTTAGTAAACTTATCTTTAAAACAAAATGTTATTATAAATTACTAACAAGTGGTGCATCGACCGGGAATCGGCGTTGTTAGGGGTGGAAAATTTAGGCCCTTCTGTCCGGATTTAAAACATGAATAAAACTGTTCGTTAAGGTTGGTTGGGTTGAATTCAATGAATGATTAATGTGCTCGGTGGTTCAGTGGTAACAAAACTTTACTCGCTCAGAATCATTTATATCAACTATCTTATCGTTACTGACACACTGTTACTGATTGTTGGCTCTTAAGACAGACCACTCTGGATATCAGCTCTTTGTTATAACAAAGAAACCCCGGCCTATATATACCCTTGTTAAAAGACCCAAATGTGGTTGTATGGAATACTATTGTGATCTACTAGCTCACCTTATTTATACGCTGGTAGAGAACCCTGTAGACCTTAATCAGAGTCTCCCGAATATCTCCGTGTCCCGAAGAATGCACCGTTATCCAATGTCCGACAATTGTCGATACACCATCGATCTGTTCGAGACCTTTGGTCCCTATGTCGGCACTAGCCTGTTCAACTAATAGACTTTGGCTTGTCTCCTCCCACACTCTGGCGTATCGACCACCCCAGGCTGGCCCCATCTAGGTAAGGATCAAGCTTATATGGTAGACTTCCGCCTGCTTAAACTGGCCTAAATCGTGGGTATTATGCCAATGTCAGGCATTTCTACACTTCCTACTTAATATTTCCATGTTCTATCTCTTGTCCAAACAATCTTACATAAAATATTGCTTAATTAACTATAGTGTCATGATATATTTGACCTACAATTAAACTAACCATTTCCAATCCTAACACTAGTTATTTATAGAAAATCTCATGTTCAATTAAAAGTTGATGTATCAAAAGAAATAAAGAATAACATATGTAAAATTACTTAACCTGGAAAACGGACCTTAGTTTGTTCATAAATGGTAAATAAATCTCAGCTGACCAGTTGACTTAGATTTGATAAGCCAATGTAAAAATAGAACACTAAGTAACAAACCACTTTTACACTGTGAAATAATTTAAATTCACAATACCGTCATTATAATCGAGATATATATTTTAAAACAACCATTGAAATGTAGACCCTGTATATGGGTTCTGAAACCAATACAATTGAAAAGTGAACAAATTATTATTATATTTAGTCGTTTTTAGTGGGATTATTTCAGTTCAGACTCAATCTATCCCTATTTTGGTTTCAAATTTTAAAGTTAGCACACTGTTAGAGCATTTAAACATAATGATTATTTCGAAAATGTTGAATAATTTGTATTTTGTTAATGTCAGCTGGCCATTCTTCGAGGTGGGACTTTCTGCAAGGTGAACTTTCAATGCAGAGGAGAATGGGAGCTGTGGGAAGAAGTAGTGCTTCTCGTAATTATAGGCGCAAACTCCAGAAAAAGTTAATGCACCATAAACAGCAGTTGGAAGATTTAGAAGTTGCTAAGAAAGCATTCCAAGCTTCAACTCAGGTATTGATCTTTGAAATGTTTTTACAAAATTTACTGTTATATGTGTTTGTGTTATATTAAACACCTTGAAGAGTACTTACATTGCGTGTTTACTATGGTTTGTTATTTGGTGACAAGCTTTACAGTTAAAAGTGTAACTCTAACTTATCCTACCACAGAATTTCAGTGTGGTTTAACTCTAATTTTTTCTTTGTTGGTTTTCTTAGAAGTAATATCTTCTCATAAAACTAGTTAATAAATAACTATTGAGCTTGACTTGTGAGAAAGTAACTACATAAAATAAAACCTGAACACAAATCTCACAACAAATATATTTACTAACTTTAAATCCGTTTCAACGACAATTTCGCCATCCTCAGTGATGCACGGGCTACAGTAATCAAACTAGAACCAACCTAACAGTGTATCAACGTACCATATTTATACAAAACTAGGCATAAGTGGCCTAACTAGAAGGGGGCGTGTTATAACACTATGTTAAGGCGTTAACCACCGCATATATTAATACTAATATCTAACAAAACATAGTATTTATTACATTAATAAAGAATTCTGTTTAGGACCTAATTCATTAATTATGCTACGGTATTTGTATATTTTTTTAGGTCCTATACAGAATTCTGTATTCATGTAATAAATACTATGTTTTGTTAAATATTATTATTAGTTTAGTAATTTTATTTAAGTTATATTGTTATTGTTAAGCTATTTGAATAATGATAGGTGGTGGTTAACACCTTAGCATATAGTTTTATAACAAGCACCCTGTATGGTACACCCCTTCTGGTTAGGAAATGTATGTCTAGATTTGTATAAATACATTGCGTTGACACACTGTTAGGTTAGTTGTAGTTTGATTACTGTAGTCCGTGCATCATTGAGGATGGCGACATTGTCGTTGAAACGCGTGATTGAAGTTAGTAAACATATTTGTTGTGAGATTTTGGGTTTAGGTTTTATTTTATCTATAAAACTAGTTATTACATTTTTTTGTTAACACATACTAAATACATTGCAATTGTTTTCACCAATTACAAGAGCTATCCAGAAAGTAACTTATGTTTGGTATAAAAGGTAAAAAATAAATGGAAAAATTTTTGTTTATAAACTTGAATACAGTACTATGTTTTTAATTATTTTCTACGTAGTCGCCATTCAATTAGGACCATTTGTAAAAAAATGTGAGATTTTGTATTCCGTCATCATAAAACTCTCCCATTTGAAATTATAGCCACTCCTTGTTGTCATCAAAGCATTAATTAAGTTGCAACCAACTCTTCATACTCTTGGACATATGATAATACCATTTCATGGTAGATGATTGAACACATCCCAACCAATATTTTGTAAAAGTTCTTCAGTACGCCAGCAGTGTGTAGGTGGGTGTTACCATGAACAAATTAAATCCTCTAGCTCAATATTCTTCATCGCTAGTTTTGGTTCGTTCTCCTTACCTGTTTTAATGGTTCACAGTACACCTCTCCTTTCCCGATAAACTGTAACTATCACTTTTCCTGTTGACAAAATTTTTAAATATTTTCTTGGTATTTTTGGTCAATGTCATGACAATTAATTAGTCCCAACAATTGGTTGTCCAGTTTATTCCACATGGTACATATATGTTTAACCAAAATGACATCAAGGTCTAGCCCCCCCCCCCCCCCTACTTCATTACATGGTATCCTTACAGTGCTGGCAGTGAATATGAAATGGCCTGCAGCTTTTTACTTACAGAAATATTATTACAGACTTAAATTCTCATTCTTGTGTTTTATTTCTTTTTTAATAAACCATACAATTTTGTAAAAGATCAAAATTTGAAACTACATTCTTCGCTGATAAGTTCTTATGGCGGATCATACTCTTATTCATATCTTGATATAATATAAGAATCTATAATTTTCCTTCTGTTAGTAGTAATTTATGAAATAAATATTTAAATTATGAAATAATGTAATATTTTGTCTTGTCATATTGCTACATTTTAAATTCATCTTAGATCCTGTATTTTTTAATTGTAATTATGTTTTGTTTGCAGGCACTTTCAGCACTCTCAAACCAAGCTGCAAAACTATCTTACAAATTAGAGACTGCTTTAAAACAACAGGAGCAATTCCTTAAAAAAACTGTAAAACAGCAACAGTCATCCTCTAAAGTATGTATAGTTTAATTACAAATTAGTCAATATGAACACTTTAAAACATTGAAGTTTTAAGAATATGCTCTGCCTGAATGTGATAACGTATATTCATAGTTCCATAGTAAATAATTATTACCTTTTCTTAGAAGTTGACGTACAATCCTTGTGTTTGTCGTCAATCTTACCATGACGGCCGTTTCAGCTATTTTTTCAGTCATTGTCAAATGTTGCGGTTCGCGCACTCGGAACGTTTTTAAACATTAATTTAAACCACTACTCATAATTACATATATATAAAAGACACTACAATGTACATTGAACACATATAAAATTAACATTTAACATCATCAAAGACGTGTAGAAATCATCATTCATAGAAGAGTATGAACTACACAAACAACAAAAAACAGATTCTCATATTTTATTAAACAGCAAATCCCTATTCCAATCTCACACACTGTTTGACATACTACAACAATTTGAAAATAATACAGTTAATACCAGGAAGCATCTCACTGCCCACCAGCGCTTATCAATACGGTAATTTAATCGTAATATTGTATTTAATATCGGTAATCAATCGTTCAACAGTACGAGTTTAAACCCAACGTGATTAGCACGTGCTGATGATTTCCACACCGTCGACGTTAAATGTTAATTTTATGTCTAATTAATTAATGTTAATTATGTTATGTTTAATGTACATTGTAGTGTCTTTTGTAGTGTCTTTTGTATATATGTAATTATGTGTAGTGGTTTAAATTAATGTTTAACAACGTTCCGATTGCGCAAACCGCAACATTTGACAGTGACTGAAAAAATAGTTGAAACGACCGTCATGGTAAGATTGACGACAAACACAAGGATTGTACAACAGCTTCTAAGAAAATGTAATTATTGTTTAAAACAATCCAGTTTAGGCTACACATTCAAAATATGGAGTAAATAATTGTTTGACAGATTTTGAAAATATTGGTATTTAGCTTTTGTTAGTTCGCACTATCATATTTTCACCATATAAAAACCAAAACAAGTTTCTTTGCAGATTGCTCACATTGTTTATATTTAGTGTAATAAGTGAGAAGTAAATATGTATGTACAGTGATACAAGTGCTGTATTGTGAGCTTTTGTGGTATTTTAATTATACTGATAAATAATATCATAATCTTTTACTTTTATATATTTGCTGTAAATAAAAAAAAGTAGAAAAGAAGAGTAAATAAAGAAGGAAATGTCAAAAGACTACATAATTGTGTTCAAACCTAATCTTAAAGGATAAAACATATGTTTTCTAAGTTCCTCCACACATATTCCAGAACAAAACTGTGCGTTCAAAGAAAGAACATTAATATTCTTACTTTTAGCTTCTGCAAATTAATACAAATTTGTTTGTATTGTTTCATTATTTTATCCATCACTCGTGCATTGAAATTACTCATGTTATCTAGTTAACGCTAAATGAATGCTACCCACTAAGTTCTACTTTATATATTTAAATCAGCCAATTCCAATTTAACAGATAACTATTTAAAAATGAATCAATTTATTCAACACTTTTTCAAAATTATTTGAGTTTATTTAAGTTGTTTAATATGTAAAGTCAAAGACGTCATATCAGTAAAATTCCATCTTAGTTGGATACGTAGTGTTGGCATTAAATTCTTATTACCTTTAACAGCAAGTTTTCCTATGATATACGTACATTACTTTGTTTTTTTTCCCCCAGCAGCTAAAGGATTCATTTGAAGGACAAGCACGATTATTTAAAGACAATGGAAATGAAGATGGACCAGATGCAGGAGCAAGTACCAGTAAACGAGCTTCCAGTATAATAAAGGATAATGACAATAATATACTATGTCTTCCTAGATCTCATTGTCTTGCAGTAGCCCGTGCACTTATTACATTAATTTTACAGATGGATTTTACCTGTAATCTGGACATGTTTCTACTGGCTTGTAAGGTATTGCTAAAAAATACATTTTCATTTCATTTTTTTATTAGTTCTGTAGATAGTACAAATATACTACATAAGGCATGTCATATGGAATTGAATACCTTCTCTTAAATTACCTCTTCAACAAAACAGCACAACAATAAATCCCTTAAATACTTCAAAACAGAATACAATTATTATTAAATAATATAAATAATTAAAAACTAATTTACAAATAATTAATTTAAAAAACACGGAATAGTCATTAATTTATTATTATATCAATTAAAATAGCCGCTAAAGACTATTATTATGTCAATTAAAATAGTTACACATTATTGTTATGTCAATTGAAATAGTTACACATTATTATTATATCAATTAAAATAGTTACACTTTATTATTATATCAATTAAAATAGTTACACATTATTATTTAAAATAAGCTAGTTGCCACCTCATACATACATTTCAACAAACACCAATTTTAAAAATCACAACAACAAACCAACAGCAACCAAAAAAACTATAAATAAAAAAATTGCATAACTACATGGCAAAAATAACTACAGACATTAATAAACTTAAACAGAAGAAAACTGCTTCACCCGGAGGCAAAAATAGATCCTGCCACTGAGATCACCATGTTCAAGAAAATCTATGGTGAACAAACTCCTCCACTGAATAAAAAGATCCAGTCAACAGAAGCTGTCTAAACCTGCTTTTAAAAATCTTATAATTTTTTCATTTTTAATATTTTCTGGGAGCTTATTAATCAAACGTCCACCAGCTTGGGAAGGGAGTTTGTTAAAAAGGCTTACTCTGTGCTTTTTAGCACGGTAGTTACCTGCCTGTCTGGTGCCATAATTGTGTATGTCCTTGTTCTGGACGTGATCACACTTAAATTTGAAATATAGGATTACTTCAAGTATATAAATACTTGGAAGTGTAAGAATACTAAGCTCCCTGAAGACATTCTTACACGACTGGAATTTCCTTAGTCCTGCTACCAGCCTAATAGCTTTCTTCTGCAGGACAAATATTCTGAAATATTCCTGAAGAATGCAAATATTCCTCAATGCAAACATGTACACAATATTAAGCATAGTGTCATGTAGAGCCTTTTCACAATATGAAATTTAATTAATTGGTGTAGTTGAGCCAGCATAGCTCATAACTAATACTATTGATATGTAGAGAATTAAGGTTTATGTTAAGTGGAGGGAAATTCAATAAGAAAGCCTGAAATCTTCCTAATATGAATGAAAAAAATCAATTTTCAGGTGACCTTTTAGATATTTAGGTTATTAGTTTTAAAAAAATGAATGTTTAAAATAAGTTTATGGGCATGTGTAAGGTGGTAATAAAACAAAATACTATTTTTATTCAACATTTATTTGTTCTTATACATGTTCTGTCCAAAAAGGAACAGACGTTTTGAAATAAAACATAAACAAAGTGAATAAAAACATTTGTTATTATATACATTTTGAAGGTAAACTCTTAGGCTATTTTTTTTACATAATTGCCATTTAAATTAAGGCATTTATCATAACGTGAGACAAGCTTTTCAATACCCTCTCTGAAGAAATCTGCCGCCTGCGAGTTCAACCACTGGTTTACACTGCATGCAGTTCAGTGTCAGTGTCAAAGCGTTGCGTGGAGAGCCACGTCTTAATCTCTGGGAACAGGTGGTAGTCGCTCGGCGCCAAATCCGGGCTGTACGGTGGATGATTGAAAACTTCCCATCCAAGAGCTCTTGGGTACGATTGGCCATGTGAAGACGAGCGTTGTTGTGGATAACAAAACTTTCTTGCTGAGTTTTCTCTGACGCTTGTTTTGTATTGCGCGTCTTAATTTTCTGAGTGTTTCGTAATACCTCTTTGAGTTGATTATTTGGTCACGTTCAAGAAAATCAACGAGAATCACTCTCTGAGCTTCCCAAAACACAGTAGCCATGATTTTTCTTACTGACAGTGTTTGCAGACACTTCCTCAGTTTTTTGGGCGAATGTGTGTGCCCCTATTCCATCGACTGCCGTTTTGTTTCACAGTTGACATGCTTTACCCAAGTCTCGTCGCCAGTTACGATACGATTGATAACTTGGTTTCCACTTTTGTCGTAGTCTTCCAGAAAGGTCAGTGCTGCAGCAAGACTCTGTTTTTTGTGGTCTTCCATTAAGAATTTCAAAACCCATCCGGCACAAAATTTGTGGTAACAAAGTTTACCAACCAGAATTTCTTGAACTAAACTCCGTGAAATTTGAGGGATATGTTCTGAGAGTTCCGTAATCGTAAAACGACTATTTTCATAGATTTTTTCGTTGATTTTCGCCACCAATTTACCACTCACAAGACTAGGCCTATCGCTGCGATCCTCATCGTGAACATTGATTCGGCCATTTTTTAAATCAATGCATCATAGCCTAACTCGGCTTTCACTCATTATTCCTTGGGCGTACACATCTCAAATCTGATAAATTTCAATTGGTTTGTGATTTTTTGCCAACAAAAACTCTATCACAGCTTGCACTTCACAACTGGCGAGATTTTTAATTGCAGCGCTCATTTTAACACTCCACTTTATACAAATGATGCGTAAGCTACCAAGGCTGGCTACGTACTGAGTGTAGGGACACTTTGACACCAAGATGGCAGCGATAGCCGCGCTCACTGCCGCGCCAGGCCAAAACGTCTGTTGCTTTCTGGACAGGCCTTGTATTTTGTTTTAATTTCCATCATTTTAAAAAAGGTAACTTCAACGTTAACCCTTTTATGATGTTTTCCGTGACAGTACCGTACACAGAACTCACATTAAGTGGTTTGTTGTATTTCAGTACGTGCTGTCATCAACCATCTAAATTATATACTTTTTAAATGGATGGAATATATCACTATATTTATAATATGGAAAATGTATAATTTTTATAAATCATTCAAAAATGTAATATTTTAAAAATAGAACTAGAATGGAAGTAACTGCAATGTTAGAATTGCTCAATATTTTTCCTGCGCCATGTAAAAAATACTGATGTGATTACAATTATACTCGTTCTAAAAGTTAAAGTAGAAATATCGACTTTCACGTTACTATCACACGTCCATTAAGTAATCAATAAAAAATGTTAAAATCAAATATTATCTTCTTACCTTAGTTGATTTATGAATTTTCAAAACTGCAAGTGCTCTAAATTTATTACAGGTCATATGAAAATAATGGTTCACATAGTACTTAAAAAAGAGAGCGCCCATTATCTTGTTACTTTATGTAAACAGCTGTTTTTTTATATTTATCTATGAAAACTATTTTAGGTTGTAGCTAGAGTTGCTGTTTGGACAAAGCCAGCACTTTCATTAGGAGAAGTAATGCAAGAAGATCAATTATCTCAGCTGCTTAAAATAGCTGTATGTAATGATCAAAAGAGATCAGCTTGGGGTGGGAGCGCATGGGCTTGTCACGCTATTACTTGCCTTCTTCAGGACATACTTGAAGGTAGGTTGTAATCAGTTTCCTTAAAACAACAGTATAAACAATCCACAGTTAGCTTTCCCTACCAGTCTCCCGTCTATTATTTCTTATCACAATATACAGAAGGTGTCCTGTAATTAGTCCTGAACAATGTTGGTTCTTTATTCAGGATAAGGTTTCTGTTTTAGAGTTTCATACCTTAAAAGGAAATAAAAACAACCCTCATTTGAGCACTTGTCAGTCTGTCTGTCACAGTTGACTTTCTGCAGAACGTATTATAAAAGGCATAAAAATGAAATTTGGAGTAGTTATAAAGAATGTCAACCCTCATCTATTTCAATAAACAGATTTCAAATATATTTTATCATCCATTTTGAGGGGCAAAGTATAAAAAATATTGTATAATACTGATGTGGGGGGGATGTTGTTAATGGTATTATTTAAAGATATCCGAACTATTTATTTTTATTTTTATAGTTCTCCTGATATTTCCGGAGATGTTGCTAAAACCCCTATTCTGCCCAAATCTCTATTTCTGAAAGTACTTTAGCAAAATTTTTGAGAACCCCAATTTTGTAGTCCTATAAAATGGAATCCAATAAATTAAATACTAGAATAATTATACTACTTCACTCTATAGGTGTAAGGAACCAGAATCTTGGAAATATTCCAAGCAACACTGATGTTGAGTTAGAACAAAAAGAAATTAGAGAAGAGGATGTATCTATGACTAATATCTTAGAACAAGAGGAGGAGACTACTCCAGTCACTGAAGAATCTTCTGTAGCAGGTAAAACAGCTCTTATCTCGATGAAGTATTACAGTCAATGCTTGATTTAACTGACTTATTGAAGAAAAGAAAAGCAATGTTCGTTGAATCTGGAAGCATTACTTAAACGGGAAGTATGACATAAATAGGCCACATTGACATAAATAGGCCACATTTAACATGTACCTCTC
>JAGFPH010000206.1:633940-657510 GCA_018207615.1 Philaenus spumarius
AAAAAAAAAAGAAAAGGCGTATATGAAAATTTCATTTAATAATTCAATTGTAAAGAGAGAGGCGTAGAGTGTATTTGTATGTATTAGTTAACTTGGTCAAATATATGTGTAGAATTGTACCTTATAGGATAGGAGAGAGAGAGAGAGAGTAGGGAAATTAAAAAAAAAAAAACTAAATATATAAACAAAAAATAATTTAATGATAAATAGTAAAAAGATAATAATTTTAAAATAAAGTAAAACAATAATTTTTGTAAAACAAATTCAAACTTTCTAGAAAAATAATCAAAAGTGACATTTTTACCTATAGTAATAATTCAAACAAAGAGCCAATAATAAAAAGACATAGACTCTATGAGACATTGATATCAAATACAAGTGTAGATGTTTATATAAAAAATTAAAACAACCTTATTAACATCGAAAATAATATTTGCAACAATTTAAAAGACAGTAAACATCACAATGTACACAAAATAAAATATATGCACATGGTTTAGGAAAGTATGCAACGACAGAGAGATTGCCATGATCAAGATGCTTTTACTTCTGTTGAAGTTAGTTCCTTCCGGTCAACATTCTGGAAGAGGAAAAAACGTAGTAAAACGTTTCAGTCGGTGTGAGTTAGTTGAATTGACCAGACGTATGGCAGTATGTCCTAGATATGAAAAATGAGTTTTTGATCAAAAGTATGTCATTTATCTGCGAAAATGAATTAAATATTGTTGCCTGAGGGCAATTGTATGTTCTACAAAAGTTTTTCGTCGAAAATTTAATTGATTCTAAAAGTTATACGCGGATATAACTCTACGACCATGTGCTTCGAATAATGTGAAGTGTGATGGATTTAAGTGAGCTTATCGTCGATGAATTGTGATCACGCAAGTATTATTAAAAAATAAAATACTTAAATGAAAGGAACATTAAAGACATAAATAGAATCTCGACCTTTTTGTTAGAAAATTGACGACTTTTAGAAATTTACATTAGCCTAGACTTGGAGAGACTTTTATATTTTTTATTTTAATTTGGGTTAAATTTAAATTACAATTTAAACTGCCTCTCTCTCAGATAGGATATTTTAAAAATTAATTTAAAGTATAATATGTATATTGTATTATTTTTTATGTCATGTGTATGAAAGTAAAAATGATGTGTGAGTAAAGTTTTTAGAGTTTGCCATCACATGTCTTAGTTTTCATTTATTTGTCTCGGTCATGCCAAGTGAGTACTAGAATAGCCAGGACGAACCCCAATCTCGGAGAAAATTTGGAAAAAGTTAAAATTTAACAAAAAATGCTCAAAATAGGCCTTAGATGAAAGAATGATGTCGTACCTAATTTGCGCGGTTAATGTAGGAATGGCGCGAAGATTGAACATATGTGGTGAATCATAGATGTTCAAGATTTGCAAGGCACAGATTGTAGAATACGTAATGGAATTGTGTGACGTCAGAGAGCCTAAATATCGATCATATGTGATAAACATTGGTATAACTTTAAAGGTAAACAGACTTTTGAGGTTAGAGTTAAATATTTTTGGAAAGTTGGTTTTTTAAAGTGGTAACTTATAGAAAATTGATAACTATTAAAAGTTGACAGTAAATTTAATTGAAAATAAAATTTAAATACACATATTATACATTTTTTTATTTTTAAATAATTTTTAATTTGGACTTATACAAATTTTGTTGAAAAATAAAATTTAGTATTACTGATTATAATTTGCTAATGCATTAGCGTTGCAAATGTCTTTCCCAACGTGGGGCTAAGGCAACAAGTTGCACCACATGAGTGAGTAAAGAGTTTAGTTGTTCACCACAATGTCTTAATTATCATTTGTTACCACAATTCTATTAGTGAGTACTTTTTCAGTTTGACGAACCTTCGACCGAGATAAGATTAATAATTAAAGTAAATTTTAGTGTAATAAATGATATGCGAAGTTAAAGAACATGGCTCATGTGCAATTATATTGGCACGAACGGAGAGGCATTTGTCGCCCAAATCACGGTGCAAACTTGTACAAAGCAAGATCTGTGCTGTGATGTAAGCGTGCAATGTTGTTAATTATAGTCACAGATGAAGTCATACGACATAGATGTGGATCATGTGTGAACTGACAGATGCCCAAAGGTAAACAAAGTTTTAGGTTAAGTGAATGTTGTAGTTTTGAATTTGAATTAAAGTGATTTTATTAAAGAGTGTTTTAGATTGAAATTAAATAACAAAGTAAATAATTATTAAATGATAGTTCACATGTAATCTTTTTATTAAACTAAACATTTTTTTTTATTTGAACTTGAGTAATTTTCAAAATCATCATTTTTTTTAACAGTTTTATATAAAAAAATTTAAAATTTGTATAACGCCTAACATTATAAAAGTTACATTATTAAGTATTCCCATGTAAATAACATTTTTTGTAATAATTTAAAATGGAAAATTAAATTTTTGCTCTTGTCTCGAGATTACAACTCTCTTAATCTATAATTTTGTATACAAAATGTTTGTTTCTAAATATGAACTATTCATTTTTTCAATCTTAATAATTTGTGTTAAAAAAACATTTCATTCTAGTCTCAACCACTCGCACAACTTAAAAATTTTAATATGTGTTAGTCAATCCCTGAACAACATAAACAAAAAATCATTAGTTATTACAATTAATAAGGTTTTGTAACATTGTTTTCTGATTTTAAAATTTTTGAGTGACTAATGATTTGTGAGTAATTTTTGTGAATATGTATAATATTAATTTAACACCTGTTTTAAATTTCAATAGGTACTCTAGTTCAGTCATACATGATGAGCGGAGAAAGTGTAAAATGGCGCAACATGCTGGATCCTATACCGGCTTTTAGTTCTTCAATGTCTCCAGGAGGAACTAGTACTAATACATCCTCTACCAATACAAATAATAAACAACCTCGACCTGCCTCATGGGAACATTTAGTAATAAGTGTTATGCGTTTATTAATAAACCTCGTTCAAACACCACTCGAAGAAGTGTATAATGATCCTGCTCAAGGTAGTAGTAGTAGTCAAACAGATGAACATAAAGCAGCTAACCATATGACTGGCTCAATCAAACATCCTTGTGTCGCAGATATAGGTGAGTTTGTAGTTACTGTAGTGTTTCATAACCAAACAAACATATCATTATACGATAATTGATTGACTGAGTTGTAAGATATGGAATAGATATTTTTCACTATCAGACTGCAAAGAAAAAGACTCATACTTTGAGCACATAGGTAATCTTGCTAGCCTGAAAACATTGGCTAATTTATACTAGAAGTTTCAGAAATGTTGTATTTAAACTGCTTTCTGCAGCGTTGTGTTTTACAAAGTCAGCAGTTTGTTATAAAAAACCTATAGGTGTGAGATAGAGAAAAACTGACATTCATTCAGTTTTGGCAGCAATATTCTATAAAGTGATAAGCAATTTCTTTACAGATACATGTAGTTATACAATTATTAGCACTTACAATAAATACAATTTACTTGTAAATTACATGTTTATAATTTGTTGTTTTAGTTTTGCAGCATGAACCCACAATGTTATGTTTACTCAGTGCACTAGGCTCTTGTGATCTTTCTTCGAATCTACATCTTCTTCCAGAGTATCGATTATTTTCCGAACATGGAGAACCAAATTCAATTGGAGAAGCAGTATTCCAACTTCTGTCCATGCTTTCTCATAAAGCTACTATACCAAAGTTTATTTTGAAACCTCTCTTCACATATCTATCTGGAAGTAAGAATACAATAATATATGTTTGGTTTATGTTAGTTTTGCATTTAAACAAATTCCTCTGCCTAAGTTTAGCACAAAGAAACACAACTTCCTCAAGTGGCTCTTCATCCAAAAAGTTATTAATAAGTGAATTTCTTGATTGTATATATTTTGGCATACTTTGAGATTAATTTGTAACTAGTAGTTCTGTGATTTTTGAAAAAGGGTTTTGTCTAATACGAATGCTTCTTGAAACATATGGCATAATATTAATTTTTAATGTTAGGGAGATATCAAACTGGGATAGATAAAGGTACAATTCCATCGTTTCAAGCCAATAATGTCAAACAATCCACTAATTATTTTGCATCGGTTTATTCCAATTAAAATGCAAATTTGCTGAATACGAATGTCATCGCCTGAATACGAATTCACTGAATAAAGCTCTTTCGCCTCAGTTCACATTGTCCTCTTGTAATATCGACAACATCAGTAATTTAATTGCAAATCTCAATGTAAACAAAGTAGTAATGGGTCGATTCTCAAATTTATCGATTCTGATTCCGATTCCGATTCCTTCGATTCCAGTGATCATAAAATTGTAAAGGGAATGAAATGCATAAATGATCACTGAATTTATTTATTATACAATAAATACTGGTAAATTTCTTTCATTTCTGATTTTGTTTTCCCTTAACTATCCTTGCAACTGTGTAGAAAAAAAATCAAATTCAAATTATTAAAAAATTACAAAAAAAAAAATAGTACAAATTATTGCAGTTTTAAATGATTTCAAGGAATATTTATGTAAAATTTGAAGAAAATCGTACCACACATACGGTCGTGACTAAGAAATAAACAGTTTTTGATAGACAGAATGCGGAACGGTCAATATAAAATTGGTAATATTTCAAAAACGAAGTGTTCTATTGCTTTTTTATGACTTTTATACTTTAGCATATAAGTCATTTGTATAAAGGTTTATAAAAAAAGACACACATTAACTGAGTTTTATATCAGTTTTGAATTTGTTCCTTTCGATTAAAAACTTTTTACAGGTTACAATTTTATAATTTATGTTGAAAGAATTGTTTATGATTTATTATAATTTGATAATCGTTTAGTTTTATTGGATTACTTTGCCAGTTTTTTAAAAGATTTATTCGTGGAGGCACAGAAAGTAAAGTTTAGACCAGATTATGATACATGTTAATATTGAAAACATTTGGAAATGTAAAAAAATGTGTTGATTCACAGGATCGAACCAAGAATTTTAAGAACTAAAGTCACTGACCCTAAACATCCACCATTGGCACAGTAAAATTGTACAATTTGAGTAATATACGCTGTGGCTCATTTATAAAGTGTATAATAATATTATTTAAACTATTTAACAAAAATCCCTACATAAACATAGTTTTCCTCCGACTTCAAAGAACATTTATATCAAATTATAAGAAAATCTAACAACGCGTTTGGTCGTAATCACGTAACAAACAGACAGACAGATGATATGCCGAACATTCTTGAAACCGCACCTCGCATACGCTTAGTCAACAACATATTTAAAACTGTCCTATTCAAAACATTTAAATTCAATTTCATCTAGTATTTTCACACTGAAAGTAAAGGTTGTGGAATTGTTGTTTGGGACCACATTGTCAATATTGACAGGTCATAAAGTAATATATTAAAAAGAAAAGAGGAAAAAGTACAAGAATAGATCCCTGGACAATTCTTGATCTACTTGATTCGATGAGTCTCTACAAACAATTAATTGCTGAATTCTTCTTTTTAGGTAAAGACTCAATCCACTGTAATTGTAATCCTCTTATGCCATAATTTACAAGGTTAATGTAAACTATGTAAAAATTAGGGATGTGTCGATACCAGATTTTTCAATTACCGATACCGATACTTTGAAAAATCGATTCTCGATACCAATACCTAAAAAAAAAAAAACAGCGAAAAAAAAAAATAAATAAAATGACGAATGTCCGCAAAGAATACGACGTCCGAATATTATTAGCGCTAATTTTAAAAAAACGCCGGCGTTAAAAATAATTTAAGTAAAATGCCCTCAAAAAATCGATGCCCGAATATAATTAGTACCAATTTTATGAACTACCATTGGTGAAATGTTATTAAAAATAAAATGACGAATGTCTGCAAAAGAATACGACGTCCGAATATTATTAGCGCTAATTTTATAAAACGCAGCATTCAAACGCAATTTAATATACAACAGCGTATGTCCGCGAAAAAACCTACTCCCGAAAACAATGGAATGTCCGCATAAGTAAATTCAATTAACCTAGTCCAATGAAAATCACGTGAGAGTTTCAGTAACGAAATAGCAAAATGCGTTGCAATTTAAAATAAAACAAGTTTTTAATTATTCGGAATAATATTTTTTTACGACTGACTAGGATTGAGTTACTCGGAATATCATATGTTTTGTTTCTGAACGTTCAATTCGGATAAGTTCAGAAATAATCGGAACTTCAATCATCGAAAATTTGATTCGATGGCGTCAGTTTAGTCCCGCCGAAGCCTGAACAACTTGTTAGAACAAAGTACTGTAATATCAAGTTAATAACGCTGTGTGTAAATACTTACAGTATTCAGTTTTAGTGGAGTGTTTTATTCATTTTTTTTATTAAATTTAAATATTTTTGTAGTTACCGCATTAGTTAATAGTAGAGCGTCGATTTGTCTGGGTAATTAAATTGTGTAGGCCTACTCACTTACGACGGGCAGCCAAGCGCTCGGCTGACTCAACAGCGGCCGCTGTTCCCTTGAGCGCACAAACTCCCTGAAGTCTACAACTCGGCTGATTTTGCGAGTAAAAACCTTTAAATTCGGAATTACGTGCAGTACTGTAATGTACTTATTTATTTACATTTCCGCTTTCGGATAATCGACACTATACTGAATTAACATATTAATTTAATTAAGTTTAGTTAGTTGAGGATATGTAGAAACTTAACCGGAGTAGGCTAGTCTCTTCAGCAATGGCATCGAAAGTGGGGCAATATTTTATAATAGATGTTGAGAGTGATGGACTTTTGTCTGTAATTTAACTTAGCTGAATACTTGTATTTAATTATCTGTACATAACATACTTAATCATTTCAGTATTCAAATTAAATCTTATACTTTACTCTTAAATTCCTTGAATAATAAATAGAACCTTTTTTTTTTAACGTCCTGTTATTTTGCACTTTAAGGCTAATGAAGACGGGACCTACAGTTTTACGTGGAATCCGAACCACAGCCAATGATGTCTGTTAAGAAACCATTTAGAAAATTATTCGGGGAACAATAAATAGAACCGATTTGACTCTAAAACCGGGAACCGAAAAAAAAAAAAAAAATGGAACCGATCCATCTCTAAATAAAAAGTAAAACAAAGGAATTCCGTCGGGACTCCCATAAAAATCATAAATAACGGGTAAACGTAAGTCCCAACAAGTTTTACCCGACTTCAAACAAATAAAATTATTACTGTAAAGTTTAAACACTTTTGTTACCGATCTATAAAATGTGTTATTTTTCTTCACAGTAGACACCCTAATTATATAGACACGATAACAAATGAATCCATAAGTGTTTGACCTTGAGCCTACTCTAGACTTCTTGTGTACAAATAACAGCCTACGCATGAATAAAAATAAAACAAGAAGCGTTTACTTAAGAAAGGAAACAATTGCCTAAAACATTTTACTGGGGAAAATGTCTACTTACATAAAATTAATAATGTTTTACATTTTCCCTACTGATATTTATTGTTAAATGCTGAATTGAGTTAAAGTACAGAGAACGCGATTGCAAATACCGGAGATTACATTCACGGAGTCTATACGAGAACGGGCAGTTCTGACAACTGAGTATCTCTTGGTATCGGTAATCGGTATCGAGTTTTGGCTATCGATTCTCGATACCGATACCAAAGCTAAAGTATCGGTGGTATCGAGAGTCGGTATCGAGAATCGACCCACCCCTAGTAAAAATCTACAATATCGAAATTTTTGCTATCTACACTATTTTTTCTTTTGAATCTATGTTTATCCTTGTTGAATTAGAGGGCACTGTCACAAGGAATATCTATTACTGAGTAGGGGCTTCTGGTTTTGCTACATACATCTGAAGATACCATTTTAAAACACAACTCATTTAAATTAATGTGAAATACTGTATAAACTGCTTGGATACTATACTTGCATCCGAACACTTCTGAATCTATACGTGGACTAGAAATTATCTTGACAAACATGGCAGTATAGGAGCATCCACTTCTCAATCCAAATCCTGACTAAGTGATCTCCCCTCTTTTTGTTGTAATGTGGAGGGGGATTGATGTAATGTTATTTTTAACTTGTGAAAAGTATCTGACCTTGGTTCTTACGGTGTTTGATTGTCTTTATACTCATTTATTTATTTCTATTAACTATTTGATCCATTTTAGTACGTACTTGTCAATATAGTGAATCATCAATGTCATTTCTAAATTACATATTAAAAATAAATATTAACCTGTTGTATGCCTTACATAATTTAGAAGATATTAATTTAAAAATTCATTATTTCAAGTACTCATTTATGAAATCACGTATGTAATAATCCGAGTACGACTGATAAAGTTAGAAAGAAACTTCATTAGACTAAATGTTTTTTTTTTAAATGAAGATATTGCTTTGTCATTTATTTCTTGTTAGTTCAACATAAAATAAATTGTACATTATTTATAGTCCAAGATATAATTTTTTCTTACATTGTATTGAATAGTTCACACGAGTACCACATAAGCAATGTTTTAATATAGCATTGTTTTTTAATATAAAAGTGGGAGTGATTTGGCTCATTAAAAAAAACAAACTTTTAATTTCATTCTTCAACTTCATACTTATGAGTTATCTTATGACTATTTACATTTTTAGATTTTGCTGGATTATCTGAACCTCTTCTTTCTCTGCTGTTGAGAGTATTAGATTCAGAAAGGCCACTGGAAGAGTTTTCAACAATGGAAGGACTAAACGTTATTTGCAAGAATTTTGTTCTTTCTAATTTACAACTCATTAACTGTCAACCAAGTACTGTATCAGTGGTCATGCAACATTTTAGTTTAGCGCACGGATCATTGCCAACTCAATCTCCTCCTCACAAGAATTGCAATAGTTCCGCAGAAAGTTGTGGAGGCTTGTCGAACTTCGCTCCTTTAGGTCTGTATGTTTTAAAATTAATTTTATTTTGTACTGTAATCTTAGTAAAAATACAAATACAAATGAAATATGTTTTTTAAATAAAATTTTATATTTTTTATAAACTTTAATCAATTTTATATTAATTTTTTGATGTGTCCTCGAGTAGGCTACGAGTTAATTTTGACAAAAAATGATAGAGTAGACAAAATTTTGCTTTCTGTTTGAATAGGAAGTATAAGTTCAAGGAATCCAACAGCACCACCGGCAGATGTACTAATACAATCTGCACCACCTCATCGAAGAGCTCGAGCTCCAGCATGGTCCTATAATTTTTACCCTGATGAAACCTGGGTGGATCTTACCATTACTTTACCTTGTGCAGTGCTTTTGAAAGAAGTTCATTTACAGCCTCATCTTACTTCACTTGCTAGTAAGTTTTAAAATTTGTTTCTATTCTTAAAATTTGTCTGTCCTAATAGGGATTGTTCTTTGAATTCTTTCTAAGAAAATTTAATTTAACTGCTGGTAGGTAGTATTTGTGCTTCACACATTCCATCATAATTGTTACTAGTGTTATAAAACTTGAAACATATTTGTGCATGTAAGATACAAGATTCTAACTATATTATTCATTTATGATACTACAGTAAGACCTCGATAATCCGGCACTCGATTATCCGGCAGATCCGATAGTTCGGCATCCATCATCTTGAAAATTTGCACTCATTAAAAATGGCAGATTTTGTAATTATCGACTGATTTAAGCCCGGTCTACACTGTCTGTTCGTTCTGCATCCGTTAAAAACAGTGTGTAAAAATTTACTGCTCAATAAACTTGTCCAAAACAAACATTCCAATCAACATTTCTCCAAAAAATCTAACCGATTCAAAACAATGTGCTCTCGTCGTCCTTTAAAAACGTTAAAGGGACCGTTTAACACTTTTGTTGCTGACAGTATTTTGTTAAACGTATTCCACTTAATGGAGCCGTGCCTACCTGAGGCCTAAAAACGGCAATCTCTCTACGCAGTTAATGTTACGTAGTTTCAAAGTATAATTTACATGTTCATATATAGTACATGTGCGTTTATTTATAGTTTATTCCCTGTTTAAACCATTTTAAAGGAAGACCTCGATAATCCGGCATCACCGGATCCCGGAGCGTGCCGGATTATCAAGGTCTTACTGTATTTGAAACCTCAATAATAATCACAATGGGAAATATTGCCTTCAAAATGTAGACACTCAATATTATTTTGGCATAGATACACACTAATTTCATTCCAGTTTGTTATATGTGAGTAAATATTACCAGATTATATTTTTATTTTTTGTATATCTATAAAATTATCTGGTGATGGAAAACACTATATGCATTTTTAATTTGTAATAATTTTTCTGCTTATACACTTTCCCAGCAAGGGTTAATTTAATTAAAATACAAGGGAAAAAACATGAACCAAGACCGGGATTCAAACCCAGGACCTTTACCATTCTATGGTAATGCTCTACCAACTAAGCCGGTGATTACACTAGATACTGGTTGATGTTATCTCACTTGTACGGTTTATTGCATTTGTTTAATCAATAGGTTGAATACCTTGTATATACAACATTTAAAACAGTCCTAATTCTTTTTACAGCTTACAGTGGTGTTATTTATTATTATTTAAAAATTTTTGTTTATCATAGTGATGTTTTTCATTGTTGACTTATTTAGTTTCCTTTTGTACAACCTTTTAAAAATGTTGAGATTTTTTTGTTGTAGCTTGTCCAAGTGGTGTTGGAGTTGAAATATCTAGAGATGGACGAAGTGCACTAGTTCCTATTAGTCCACCTTTGGACACAAGTGGCTTAACTTTCATTCGACTTGCCCTACCGCAAGCTGAGGTTGTTACTACAGTATTGTTACGCCTGTACAAACCAAGAGATTCATCTAACATTGGCCTCTCTCAGATCAGATTATTTGGTTCTACAACATTCAGTGATACAGCCAACTCTAATTTGGACAATGAGGAACGAGCCATTCAATCAAGGTATTCTATCCCATTCATAAATCCATTACAGTGAAACCTCATTTTGACTCTTTAGGAGGATAATAAAAGGATTATAGGCATTAAAATATGCGTTTTCAGAAAGATAAAAGAAATGTTACCTTTTATTAAGATAAGGTTGTAAATTTATGATAATAACGCTTATAACATTTATTATCGTAATAAGCAAAAAAACAATAGCAGTCTTTCGGTGGCATTAAAACATAATTTAAAACACAAAAGCAAAAGTACAAAAAAAAGCCGCCAGAATAAAATGTGCACATAAATTATAAAATCCCGGCAATAAAACGTAATTTAAAACACTATTGCGACAGTCTGTGTTAAAATACAATGTCGAAATACAAATTTTTATAGTTGATGAAATACCGATGTTAAAACACATTGGTATAAGAACACATGTCAAAATACAAATTGTGCAACATTTGTAATACTGGTGTTAAAATTTAGTTTAAAACAAAATGGTGAATAAAATGGGCAATAAAACTAATCTTTTTAGGGTAATAACACTGTAATGACGCTATGCGTCTAGTGCATTCAGACTAAAAATCACTTGGATTTAAAATATAAATCATCCGAGGTTGTTGATGGAAAGAAAAATTCACTGTATGATTAAACTGGAAGTTTTCCTGTGGCGAATATAAAAAAGCTTTGGAAGCTTCTTTCAAAATCGCCTTGCGGAAAACAAAAAAACTACATACATTGGTGGATCTCTTACCAAACCTTGTTCATTAACTGCATTTAGAATTTTACTTGGAGAGTAAAGTTGTAAAAATTTCACTTTAAAATGACACAATAAAACATAGAATTAATAAAATAGCCCAAGATCTGAAACATCAAGTTGTAGAAAAACTGAAGGAATCTTTTTTTCTCTGCAATGTGATGCAACAAACGACATTTCACAGATGTTCAATAATTGTTGTTCAGATCCATTAATAGAAAACATCTTTAAGGAGGAATTATTATTTCCTCACAAATTCCAAGCGATAACAATGATTCCTTTCTTGGGAGAACATTGTTGGAATGTGCACAGATATTGCACAAGCTGTGACAGTTTGCCAATATGGATTTATTGAGCTAACTAAAAAACAGAATCCCCTAACGTCATTGGTTCTCACTGTGTCATTCACAGACAGCCTTTAGCTTGCAAGACATTACTTAATTCTCTTGAAATGTGTTCAATCAAGTGTTCAGAACACTAGACTTTTTGAGGCCATATGTCAAGAATTTAACAGTGACCAACTAACTCTTCTTTTGTATACTAAAATTCCTTGGTTCTCAAAGATGACATTTTAGCCAAATTATACAATATAAAGTCAAAAATTAAAATCTTGCTTAGTTCTAAGAAAGTAGACCTCTATACACAGTTTATTAAAGAAAAATATGTCTTTTAATTGGCCTATTTGTCAGACTTTTGAGCCTGTAAACCTTTTGAATAAAATATCTAAAAACTCCATGATAATGTAACATTAATAAAATTTCATGCAAAACACAATGAAATTTATCATGCTTCCACTAAACAACTAGACATAACTCAAGATGGGAATTTATATGCTCAATAATATTTCTTTTTTTACTCAGTATTGCCTAAAGAGTTTGATTTAAAAATCACTGAATATGAATACTATCTCAGAATTGAAAGGAACTCTGTGCTCGAATATATAATTGGTAGATGCAATCGACTTTGGCACTTTTTGCCTAAGCATGCTTGGCCGATCACATTGATCTATGGCACTGAAATGATAGTTCAAATTAAAATTGATTGTTAATATTCTGTTTTTTATTGTAGTTTTGGATGGTTACGGTTACTTCATCATTGCATCTCAGTGGCAGGTGAAAGTAGCAGTGACTTAAAACATAGTGTTATTTCTGCGGCTGCAACAACGGAAGGCCTTCTAGAAGCATGCTGTGGACTTTTGTTGGTTCCTGCTCCAGCTTTTATAACACCTTGTCTGGAAAGAGTTTTATTGGTTTTAGGGTTACATGATCCGCAACTTGGGCTTAAAATGATTAACACACTCTTAAATAACGGTGCATCTCCTTTCCATCAAGGTAAGTGTGTAACTTTTTTTCTTTCGTAAAATTATTTGCAAATGTTAGGAATAATTTGATTCATTTGGTTAGCATATTTTAGATTTTTGGATTGACAGATTTTTGAACAAAGGTAGCTCAGTTGACGATATACATAGTAGGTTCGACAGTTCAAACCCAGTTAATGTTGTTGACTGTTCTTGTGAGTTACACCATTCCTTGTTTTCATTAATCTAACTGGCAAAAAGTAAAGACAATAAGCAAAAATAAATAAACATGCCTCACAAGCCTTTACGGGTAAACAAAGTAATTTTTATAAAATTCTTTTCATTTGTACATTCATTACACATTTTCTCTAGTGAAACCTTGACACTTCTGGCATTGAAAATCATCATCCGTCAAGTCTAAAGGATAATGTTAATTTTAACCATTGAACTGATTGATATTGTAATTAATTGTTTATAGAAACTTGATTTACATCTGTAGCAATCCTCAATAATTTGATTCAATTTATTTTGCCGTTATACTGTCAGTATCTCCGACCAACTTAGATTTAGAATCAATCATTTCTATCTAAGGCTCACCCTTATCTGGCATCCTATCTGAGATATATTTAAACCATATAGAGAATAATTACCTATTGGCTGATTCCAATCCTTACAAGAACAATATAATTTTCTATAACAGATACGTGGATGACACCATTATTTTGTTCAATGGTAGCGAGAGACAATTGTGCCTGTTAACCAAATTCATTAACAATATACACCCGAACCTAACCTTCACCTTGGAAATCGAAAATAACAATAATTTGAATTACTTGGACCTAAGCATATCTCGGATTAACAATGAAATAACTTTCAACATCTATAGAAAACCTACAATTACTGATAAAACTATACATAGTACATCCCACCACCCACAAGAACAAAAACTCGCCGCCTACAACTGTTATGTACACAGGCTCTTATCCATCCCCATGTCTTACGAAAACTATGAGAAGGAGAGAAACCTAATTAAGCACATCGCCCAGGCCAACGGATACAGGGCTACTATTGTAGACCAGTTAATAGCGAAACATAGAAAAACACATAAAGCACTTACAGAGCCAAATATATTAGTAAAAAAGAAGGTAAAATACACATCATGTGAGTACGGCAACATATTCAATCACACCCTGAGAAATATAATGGCCAAGAACAATACAATAGTTACTTACCGTACAAACAACAAATTAGAATCGTTATTTAAAACAAAAACCGAAATTAATGTTGAGAAACATAACGCAACTGGCGTCTACAAATTGACTTGTAACGACTGCCCTAGCTTCTACATTGGTCAAACCGGACGTCCTTTTAACATAAGGTTCAAGGAACATTTACCACCCAGTAACCTGAGGAATATAAAATCCACGTACGCAGAACATCTCATTAATAATCTCCATTCCTACACTGACATCAACACCAACCTGAGTATTCTACACAAATGTAGAAAAGGACACACTCTAGACGCATTGGAAGAATTTGAAATTTACAGAGCTTCAAAGTCCGACCCTAACAATATATTGAATGACCAACAATCATTCAAATCAAACTTATTATTTGATACGATAATCACGAGACAGGGAGGGAGTACCTACGGTACTGTTTACCCCAGCGTCAGTCAGTGCTAATTCACCAAACGACGTGCACGTCAAGTTCGCGATACGACAGTGCGCATTGAACTTTTACGATCTCCAAACGGAGTGAATATGTGTTGTTTATATGTTATTCTATGTTCGTAGTGTTTTTATATATAACCTGATGATGGACTGATAAGTCCGAAATTGCAATTGTTTTTTAGATAGAGAAAAACAGACAAGGATCATTGACGTGAGTAGAAAATCACTTATAATTAATATTCAACTTAGATTATCTCAATAAACTAGTAGATCGGGTCACAAAAGTTTAGTTGTTATGACTATATAATTACAATAACAAGTGTACCAACACATGTGTTTAATATTAATATTATGTGTGTTTGTTAAATTGATTGTACATAGGGGGTTTGGCTCCGATCACACGGTTAACTGCTTGCAACGACACAACAAACCACTGCGAGCAATCAACATATTACACAGATGGGTGCTTTCAAATGATCAACTTATCAATTGCCAGACCACTATGCTCAACTTTAAACTCAGTGAAACTGGAATGTATAATAAGGTTGTTGGCAAATGTCTTACAGTGGTCAGTTGTGTTGTTGCAAGGAAGTTGATTGTGTGTATTTAGTATTGAGTATTTAGTATTTAGTATTGACACGGAAGATGCTGTCAGTGTGACGGAAAAACATGTTGCATTAAATTAATGAGGATTGCAATAAATAAATCAGGTTTCTATAAATATTAATAATGTAATACAGTTCAATGGCTAAAATGAACGCTATCCACTAGGATTTGGCAGCTGAGAAATTCTGTAGCCTGTAGTGTCAAGATTTCTCTATATTACTGAAGATGTATGTTTGCAACCATTTATAACATAATAAAGGAATTCGATGACTACATTCAGCTTTATTTTATATTATTTTTAATTTGTAATAAATTACCTGCTTACACGCTTCCTCAGCAAGGGTTAAATTAACTAAATTACAAGTGAAAAAACATGGACCAAGACCGGGATTTATTTTATAATTAATTTCTTTTTGGAAATTTATATTTAATTCAGTTTAATTTTTTGTAGCAGGGCTATCCAATACAGTAAGTTCTGTGATGGACCTGTTGTTCTTACTATGTTCTACATATGATGATGCTACCAAATTGCGTGTCAGTGCTTTACTGACATGGTTACAAAATACCGCAGCTTCTGGGTTAAAAGGACCTCAACCATCATCTGCTTATGTACACTGCATAGCAGCAATTTTGTGGGCTAGTCATGAGAATGATACTAATTTCGGTATAGCAGACATGGTTACGCAAGATCTTTTCAGGTAAAAGATTTTTTTATTTCTTATTTTTAAGATGGTTCTTTAATGATAATGTATTGTAGTTAAAGACATTTATTGTTCACCCTGTTTCTGTAAATAACATCAATATAGCCATACTGTAGTTCTAATTTCTTCATTCTTTGGTAATATCTACTATTATTACCTATTATAAACACAATAATTCAATTTTTTTTAAATTTCTATAAACAACATATTAAATGCAATATTTTTTTTTATTTTTCTTCTACCAGGAATAAAGTTTTATTCAAACACAAATGATTGTAATACTTGTAGAGTTCATATGTTTACCTTTTGGTCGAGGTAACTAAAACAAATTACAAATATAAAAATTTTCACAACTTAAAATCACATGTTACTTTGAAAACAGCTGTTCTACAAGATTTACGGTGAAAGCTTGTAATTGGTCATAGATTTGGCCAATATGCAAGCCTGTTTAGAATCGATTCTTACAGTCTTATTCGATTCGATATATCCATAAAATGTATAATATATGGTTTTAAAGAGAAAACTTCACAGTTTTTATATATGTCCAATTCAATACATTTAGATTTCATAGGTTGATACCAATGAACTTCTAAAGAATGCTAAATGTCATGCTATATGTCCCGTCGTTGAGTTCTTGTTATGTGTCAGTTAAGACATTTGTTTGTGTTATTTTTTGGTTATTACAGTTTATAAAATAGTGTTATATTGTGTTTTAGTTATAAATAAATAAGTGTAGATTGTGTTTGAGTGAAATTAAGCTAAGCCTAATAACGGTGTTCTAATAAAACGGTAAGTGAAGACATAAGATAGCCTAGAAATAAGTTTTAGGTTAAATTGCCGATTTGATATTTTTGATTTTGCATTACAAAATGTAAAGTTATTTGAAACTGGGTAGAATGCTATTTGATTCTACATTTCATTCTCGAATTTTTGGTATAAAAAAAAACATTGTTTGAAGTAAAAAATGTATAGGCCTAGTCACTTTGAAATTAGTCATGATTTGCAGGTTATGTAGTAAAAACGTTCAAAGTGTTATTTTGAACTAAACAATTGTGAAATTGAAATATATTTTTACATATTTCTATTTAGAACTAAATTATAAAACTTGTGTATTTTGAAAAAAATTACAAAAATGTTTTTCTATTTTTTATGTAGGCATAAAGTTGTTTTTTTCCTTCCGTTTCTGAACATTTTTTGCTTTCTAAGCAAATAACTTTTACAATTTCAAAAGAAACTAATTTTTAGTGGCATATTTGAATTCTTTTAAGTTTCTTCTAAAAAAAAGCTATGTAACACCTTCGGATTGGGGTTCATTTACTATTTTTGGCAAATTTTTAAAAATATGCTTGCAAAACGCTATAAACGGGCTTTTCAATTTTAGCTTTAACGATGCCAGTTCCAGGGTTAACGAAGACAGGTACAGCTATAAAGTAGTTTTACTTATTTACCTGAATGAAGCCATGTACAACAGCTATAAACAAGTTTTACTTATTTACCTGAACAAAACCAGTTACGACAGCTATAAATAGATTTACTTATTTACCTGAACAAAGCCTGGTACGACAGCTATAAAACAATTTGTACTTATTTGTTTTATAGTAGGCTACCTCATGTTTGTATATGCGGCCACACAAACATGAGGGTCGAGATTGGTGGCGTTCCGCATAACAACAAGGAACAACAAACATTAAATTGATTTTGCCGTTCTCCAGTTAATTTTACAAATAAGAAATAGTGAAAAGATGGAACACTTTTTTAAGACTTCGGCTCGTCTGGACAAAACTCACAAATTTAAAAAAAAATTAAGTTAAAATTACTTTTTATTTGTTACATTTAGTTAAAAAATAAGTAATCCCAATGCGCTTAAAAACCATGAAACGATACCCCACACTGTATTTTCAAAATATTGACCAAAAAGTGACCCCGAAGGGCTACGACTTCTTAACTTTCAAAATCGGTTTTCCCGTACCCTAAAACATATAAAACGTTACCCCACACAGAATTTTCAAAATTTTGATTGATAAACGTGATCTCGAAGCGCTACAATTTTTTAACTGCCAAAATCGATTTTCCCGTATTCAAAAACATATAAAGCGATCCTCATAATCAACCTCGCTTAAAATCTCATAATAACAACTTTAAACAACATTCATACCATAACCTATCAAATGCGAATTACGCGCACAAACGTAGTAGAGGTGTGTCGGAAGTACTATAATCGGTATTTTGTATTCGCTACTTTGCAGACACAGTCGCTACTAACGGCTCAAAGTAGCGGCTACGGCTACTTCGGCTACGCTATTGTACTTTGGTGCAGTGTAGATTCGCGGAATACTTCGAATCTACATTGTGAGTCCAGTCCAGTACTGATCGCAGTAGCCCTGGTAGCGGTGGAGTTGGAATGTAACAAGGAATATAAACCTGGCAATATCGGTGGCCGTGGCAATCGCGTAAATGAACGTATTTGCAGAGATCGATGATCGGTAGTGGCCGGGCTTTCACGGAATCGACTCGATGCAGATTCCAGTGGCGTGAATCGGTTGAATCGAGAATCGACCCATCCCTAATATTATTTCTATTTAACTATATTATCTATATTTAAAACTATTCTTGCTATCCAATCAGCTGTGATGCTAATTATAATTAAACTGGCTATGAGGGTAATTATTCTCGTAGTTATTTTTCTGAAGGTGTTAGCAAATTTTTGTGATAAGAAAAAATTCATTGTTTAGGAAATTAACAACTTACATGAAACTTGATAGGCTCATTCAGTGACAAAGTTTTTTTTAACCCTTATGTGACTTTGAAACTTTGGTCCACTGCATCACCAGGTATAAGAAATTAACTTGAAATATTAAAAAAATTCAAATTATCATACAGGGGAATATTTTTTCTTTCTATTAAAAAAAAAAGATGATCAAAATGTATTTTGAGACAATGATTTAAAAGTAAACATTAATGAACTCGCTTTCTCAAAATGATGACCAAAATATTAACTTTATATATTAACTGAATAAATTAAAATTCTTTGGTTCAATACCTATGAATAAATACACTATCAAAGTTGACATAATACGCCTAGAAAATGATTTGGCCGAAATACTAACTTCACTCGGAATTAGCTTTCGAAAAGATTTTTGAAATCGTTAGGATCGAAGTATGCTTAAATCGGGTAATTCTATTTGTGGTAGGAATTCTAACTATAATATACATTGTAATGTCTTGCATTTTGAAAAGGGAGTTTATTTTTAAATCAAGTTTATTATGGTTTATATTCTGTCATTGAATGCTTACAGACAACTACTACTAAGGTGTCTTTATTTTATGTACATTCTATGTAAGTGTAAATTAAAGTTCATCAATAATATGACTGAATATTACATGTTGGCCACATTTGCTCCTTTGTTTGCTTACTATTAAGAGTGTACTCACTATTAATCCAATTTGTGGGGTTAAAGTTGAGAAGGATTGATCCTGTAAATGGTATGCACAGGGAAGCCACTTAGAGAAACACTGATTTTAGAAGTTCGTTTACTACTTTCAAACGCAATAATACTATTCTTGTTTTCATTTTAAGCACTCTTTATACATGGACACTTAGTTTGCAGCCTCAATCAGTTCTGAAGAGAGCAATAGATACAGTACTATGTTCAATGTGTTACATAAGGCCTATACTGTTTCAAACTCTTCTCCAAAAGATGGGTGTACTTGTTCCCATTAGAGCAACTGGACCAGCAGCATCAATTTCAGATGATAGGTACGATATATTTAACATATTTAAGTTTCATGCTTAGAGCCACTCAAGCATTAAAATTATTTAACAAGTATTCAATTCAGACTAGGAATTTTTATGAAATGGAGTTTTTTCAGGGGGATGACAGTAATCTCAGTTGAGATAATTCTGACTAAATAAATGATATAAAAAAAGTTAATTTTTTATGTATGCTTAGATAAAATACTAATAAAATGTCACTTTGTGATCGTATAGACAGCAATTAATTAATTATGACTATATTTTGGAATCGATAGCCAAAACTCGATACCGATACCAAGAGATACTCAATTGTCAGACCTGTCCGTTCTCGTATTTACCGACGGAGACTCCGTGAATGTAATCTCCGGTATTTGCAATCACATTCTCTGTTATTTGTACACAAGGTCAACCACTTATGGATTCCTTTGTTATCATGTCTATTTATAGAATTAGGGTGTCTACTGTGATGAAAAATAACACATTTTATAGATCGGTAACAAAAGCATTTAAAGTAATAATTCTACTTCTTTTAAGTCGGGTAAAACATTTTGGACATGTTTAGGATTTACGTTAACCGTGATTTATGATTTTTGTGGGAGTCTCGATGGAATGCCTTTGTTTGACTTTTTATTCATTCCCAAAAATAGCGACGTTTAATTTCCACTTTTCCGAATTTTACAACTGTCATCTAAATAAAATTTTTGTGGACCATAGCCGTTGTAATTTAAATTAAGTTTTAACGTCAGCGTTTTATAAAATTAGCGCTAATAATATTTGGACGTCATATTCTTTTGCGGACATTCGTCATTTTATTTTAAATAATATTTCAACAATATTGAAGTTCATAAAATTGGCACAAAATGTATTTGGGCATCGATTTTTTTGCGGACACTCACTGTGGTACTTGAATTATATTTTATCACGGATATTTCATACATTTTACCTAATTGTATTCGGGTTTTGTATTTCGTGACAACTCACTGTGGTATATTAAATTACGTCTTAACACTGATATTTCATAAAATTAAGTTACTGCTAATTGTGTTTGGGCGTTAATTTCTTCCATGGACATTCGCTATTATATTTTAGATAACATTTTTCACGGTTTTTTTAAAGTTGGACTAGGTTAACAATTGTATTTGGGTAACAATTTTTTACGCGGACATCCCATTATTCTCAAGAGTATGGTTTTTCGTGGACATAAGCTATTGTATATTAAATTGCATTTGAATGCCGGCGTTTTATAAAATTAGCGCTAATAATTCGGATGTTGTATTCTTTTGCGTACATTCGTCATTTTATTTTAAATAATATTTCAACAATGGCAGTTCATCAGATTGGCACTAATTGTATTTGGGCATCAATTTTTTGTGGGCATTCACTGTGGTACTAAATTATGTTTTAACTCCGGCGTTTTATAAAATTAGCACTAATAATATTCGGACGTTGTATTCTTTTGTGGACATTCATCATTTCATTTTAAATAATATTTCAACAATGTTAGTTCATAAAATTGTCACAAATTGTATTCTGGCATTGATTTTTTTACAGACATTCACTGTGGTACTTAAATTATATTTTATCACTGATATTTCAAACATTTTACCTAATTGTATTCGGATTTCGTTATCTTTCGTCAAAACTCGCAGTGGTATATTAAATTACGTTTTAACGCCAATATTTCATAAAATTACTGCTAATTGTGTTTATGCGTTAATTTCTTCCATGGACATTCAGTTTTATGTTGATAAGTATCGGTATCAAGAATTGGGAATAGATTTTTCGAAGTATCGAAAAATTTGGTATCGCCCCATCCCTACTATGTTTACATAACCTTTATGACCATCTACAGTCATTTTTTGTCCTTAATGATGACACCCCGTTTTGAGGTCAACTTTTACTTTTACTTTCAAATACTTTACAAGATGTATTGTTATTGTTCTACATTTTGAACGAATGTTCATGCTCTAAACCATTCACGACGAGTATTACTTTTGATTACGTTATTAAACCAATTACAAGAAAAATTGAGTGCCATTGTAATAAGCGTCTGCTTACTGTAGGAGTCTATTTATGACTGAATTCTTCCCTATTTTTTCTCTGGAAAGTTCAACGATTTGGTAACATGTCTTTAGTATTGGAAATTTATTCGACTTTAGGTACCTCATGTTCTTTTTTTATATATTTTGTTCTTTATAAAAATTACCATTATACAATTAATTTTAATTTATGTATAAATGTATGTTATATATTTTTAAGTTGTTTTTGCCATTATTTATGAAAATACATGTTTTGCTTCGTTTACTTTTTTTATATAGAGTAACCTTTCCAAAATATTTGTGAATTATTATGTATATAATTTATTGAAGAAATCACATTCGTTACAACCTAATCAATTTTAACATTAATAATAGGTGCATAAAGTTTTACATTGTTTTCAGAAAGGATCCAGAAACAACTTGTCTCACAGATGATTCAAAGGAATTAGAGTTAGAAGATTGTACAGAATGGTATGATCGCCTTGTTTTACAAGATCTTCAGACTCTTGTCCTTTCTGAAGGCCAATTGATGACTGTGGCCATGGCTTGTCAGTCTCCACCTGCCACTCTGCAACTACTTGATTCTGGTCTTCCTAGTCTTCTGACACAAGCTATTTTAGGTAATGCATATTGTTTATTTTCTGTTCCTTTTGACCGATTATTATTATCTTGGAGATTTGAAAGAAAATGTGATAATATATATACATACACTTCAATAATTAGATTACATTACATATAAAAAGTCCTTCTTTACATAATTTTTAAAAAAATACTAATTACAGTATACTTAAATTTATTTATAAATGATGTCTATTAAATTGAGAATAATAATCCTCCCCTCACCAACCCTATTTATGTATCTTATAAAATGTTATGACTCTTAAAAAAAAAAAAAAAAATGTTATGTCCTTCTTTTGAGATAACTAAATACATTAATATGTGAAGGCAATCAACCTTTGGATTATGGTGGGCATTTACAAACCAAATAGATTAAGTAATAAAAAATGTTGAAGCTATTAACTAATTATTTATTCATAGTTAAATAAAAACCTTGATTCAACAGTCGTTTAGATTAACTTTGTCACAATTAGGATTTAGAATAGTAGCTATTTGCAATAGAGGTGTCGGCCTAATAATGCCAGGTTGTTAATAGTTATTTGTGTATCTAGGGTAAAAAGTTGAGTTTTTTGCACTAGATAAACATTTGACTTTGCACCCGTAATACACAAAACGTTTTCCTACAGCTACATTTTAAATTAGTGTTTTAGTTTTTAAAAAAGTTCTGTTTTACAGAGGTTAGTCCCACAACAATAAACATTTTCAGAACATCCTACATCAGTTGTTTACTTAACGCTCTAGAGTGCAAAATAAACAGCTGGCGTGCGGTAAAGTAAATCAAAGAGGTATAATTACTTAAAGCTGAACACATGTAGTTTAGTTTGCGCGCTGCTGTTAGTGTGCAAAAACGCACTTTATTAAGTAGGCTAGCTGTAGGAAAATAATATTAAATGATTAAGGTTAATGTCATTGCAGAGGTTTGGTAAGTTTTAGCAAAAGGTGATTTAACAAATCTGCCATATTTGAATATTTCTATTATGTGCTAATGTATTTATTTGCACAATTTTTAGAACTATGCACAAGGAAATGGCCAAATAAGAAGAAATCTAATAGGCATGAAAATCAGTCTTCTATGACCGATTCTGATAAAGCAAGTGGGCAAAATCATGTCATAACTGGACTGCAAGGTTAGATAATCACAACAATAATTATTTATACTAGAGATATG